>CM034536.1:3854850-3922350 GCA_020002185.1 Paraescarpia echinospica | reverse complement strand
ATACGAATAAAATGTATATACGATAATGCAATCGATTACGTTGAAGTTGATACACTTGCCACAATGTGATAATTCATCACAATCTCGTAGCTGGTTCTTTTAATCCAGTGGCGCCATTTTGTAATGGCAACATTTGCATATATATCCTAGGATGATCCGATTCGTGAACGTTAGTAGTAATAGCGGTGGTTCAGCGGGGATGTTGGATTCGGGTGAGAGCAAGAGCAAAAGTATCCGGATGTAGGTCAAGGTCAAAGGTCAAGTACCCGGATGTAGGTCAAGGTCAAAGGTCAAGTACACGGCTGTGGGTCAAGTGGCGCCCCCTAGCGGATAGGTTGTAAACTAAAACATATAATTAGGTTAGTTAGAAAAAAAATAGTTGGGGTTAATCTTGCGAAAATTTAATGTTTTGTCCCTCTGGGACAAAAACAAAAAAATTTCAAAAAATTTATACAACCACCAATTTTCGCGAAATTAACCCCAACTATTTTTTCTCTAACTAACCTAATTATATATTTTTACCCGCTAGATGGCGCTATCATGTGACGTAGTACTCCTATTATCCACTAGGGGGCGCTACGCTACTACCGGAAGTCACTTGACTGTCATGGTCGCCTCTACTAGGGACGGTACGTCGGAAGTGACGTCGCACCGGAAATTACTTGACTGACATGGCGGCCTCTACGCTTCCGGTATTCCCGGAAGTGAATCAACGAATAGAGAACTATCATGGCCAGTAGATGGCAATACTCTGACTAATTACATTGGTGTCCGTTGAGTGGCGTCGGAAGCTATGATGGTCACCTCTTTGAATGAAGTCCTGTCAGGTGGTTGTCCTTACATGTTATTGACATAGTCGTTTTCGATCACAGCCGTTTTCAAATTCGCTTGCTATGGCAGCCTCTACTAGGGACGCTACGTCGGGAGTGACGTCGCACCGGAAGTTACTTGACTGTCATGGCGGCCTCTATGCTTCCGGTATTCCCGGGAGTGTGTGAACGAATAGAGATCTGTCATGGCTGGTAGATGGCAATACTCTGACTAATTACATTGGTGTCTGTTGAGTGACGTTGGATGTCGCCTCTCTCATGAACGTGCACAGTTGTTGTGTTAAGGGAAGTCACGTGATGTACGTTCGGTCTGATTGGTTATGCAAATGAGATGACACCGAAAACTATTGTATATACCGCGCTTCCGATGATTCTGGTCTTTCCTTTTTTGACTCTCGAGAAGGGCGTATCGTGTCTGATCGCTCGCACTATTTGAAAATACGGAATTGTTACGTTGTAAAGACGGCTGCTTCATATACATATGTTTTCCGTTAAAAGAAGCGATATCACATACGAGTCCTATGGTCGCCTCGTTGGACGTGAATCCGAACAGATGATCGTCTCTTGACATGAAGGTATGTGATGTTTGGATCTTGTCGCTCGTTGATCTAAGTGTTTGGTGTTTCGTTTGTCCGACAAGTTTGGTTCTTGTCACTCTTTGGTATAAGTGTTTGGTGTTACACAGATGTCGTAGTGAGCGTCAGGACAAGTGATTTCAGCAATGTAGCGTTTATCGACAGTGCACATCGACTGAGGACACTGTGTCGTTTCAAGTTGTATCGATGTGTGAAATGTCTCTTGCAATCTGAGTACTGGAACGCTGCACGTGATGATGCTGATGATGTAGGTTTGTTGGTAGCTGATAGACTAGTCCATAAGCTCATGATGTACGTGTTTACTGTTCAAGTGTAAAGAACGGAATGGTTCTTGGAACACGTAGTCTCATGCAATGTCTCGTCCGTATCTCATGCAATGTCTCGGCCGTATTCTCGTGCGCTAAGTTTGGTAGAGATGTCACGCGATAAACTGACGAATTTGCTCAAAAAAGGAAGGATTTGACGTGACAACGCGTCGAATTTGCTCAAAAAAATTCCGTCAAATTGATGGTATCTTACGCGATAACCCGTCTATTCCGATGGAGTTCCGTCAAATTGATGGAATCTCACACAGTAACCCGTCTATTCCGATGGAATTCCGTCAAATTGATGGAATCTTACGCGATAAACTGTCTATTTACCCCCTTTTGGTGGAATTTGATGCAGTAACCCGTTAAGTTTGGTGTTTCGTTTGTTCGACAAGTTTGGTTCTTGTCGCTCATTGATCTAAGTGTTTGGTGTTTCATTTGTCCGACAAGTTTGTTTGAATGATTGGTTCGTGCATCTCGCTAGTCAAAGTTTGATTCGTGGAAGTCGTTGGTCTTAGTTTGGTTAAGTAAAGACACAAGATAAGATTTGCACAGTTTATTCGTGAACAACACAAACGTATTTACGTGTCACGCTCCGTAACTACAAGAATTAGAGACTAGACATTGATACAGAGTCTTGCAATGAAGTGTCGACATTACACAACGCAGTGTCTACAAGTAATTTGCGCGGACACTGCACAATAGTTTTCCGAGAGTGTTTCGTCCATTTTTGTAGCCACGACCAAGTCCCCAAAAGCCCTCTTTCGATGATACACGCTCCACCAGTTCAGCATTTCCGGTTGCCAACAATACGGCTCGCAAATCCTTTGACGCCTTGAACTTTGCGAGGAGCAAATGTCGCATCCAGTGAACACGGACATCGTTCCAACCAGATCTCGTCTCTCCTATCTGTTTGCTTTTTCGTTTTGCCAAGTGCGCATGCTTTGCAGCTTTGATGCGCTCTGCGCATTCGACGTCGCCGTGATACAATGCCTTCCTGTATTGATAAGCATGCTCGATCGAATTAAAGACCCGACCGAATGCTTCGACCCTGCATGGGTAAAGGTTTGACAAGGGTGAGTCGGCCCCTGAAAATTCAACTCGTTGCGGTTTCACAGCGACCTCCGGTTCGGGTTGAGGTTCCGGTGCGTAGAGGCTTGATGGAACGACTGTTCGGTTGACAGACGATGAATGTGGACGGCTGACAGTTGTCACATCGGCCGTGTCGGCGGAAGTTGTCACATCGGCAGGAATGGCAGCAGAGAGAGGCTGAAACAGGGTACGGAGCCTAGTGTATCACCTCCACGCGAGTGACGTTGACGTTTGTGTAAGTATCTCGTCGAGTTTTCTTTATGGTGAGAGACACACGAGTTCCCGTCAGTGAGTTCAGTTTGTAAGTCTGCATCGTTTCGTCCATACCAACAAACGTCTCGGCATTCACGTCTAGGAGAACAGCCACACACTGATCGAACAAAGTCAGCCATATAGATCGACCCGTCGCTGTCTCGACAAAGCTCATGCGCACCACGAAACGCATGTCAGAGGCAACGTAACCGTGTCGTTCGCATTGCAAATGTCCCCTATCGTCGACAATCATACGCTTCTTGCAGTATCTGCACCCGATGTAGAAGGGAGTATGCTGGCGTACTTTGTCTATGAGGAGACCTCTGATCTTGATAACGGCGTCGGCGCTTACCGTTGCTTCTAGAGCCGAGATGTCCACGACGTCTGGTTCCGATGGCCCGGCAGGGCAGTTGATCACCGGCATGATGGGTTGGCTCGTCGGCTCGTCCTCGTCGTTCGAGTCTGCCGCATTGCGAGGTCGGTAGTAAGGTGTCTTCAACATGATGATGTTAGCCGTGCTGTCGTCGTGATACGAATGACGTTCCGATTGGCAAAACACCGCGCTTATATAGTTAGTGAATGTGCCGAAAAGTCACGTGGGCGTGCCGAAATATCACGAATTGTAGAATAGAAAATTCAAAAGCACGGACCTCAGAGTAGAAAGTACAAAAGCGCGGACTGCAGAGTAGTTATTTAGTTCACCACTTATCTAACAGGGGTGCTTTCAGTTGATGATGATGTATCCACCAGGAGTAAGCACTTGACAAAAACAAGAGACACGAACTTATGCACTATCGATATTTGGTTCACTGATATCCGCCAGGGATGATGTTTGTAGTTCATGATCTATCCGTCAGGGGGAGGTTTGGGAATACAAGTTCATACCAGCTTGCATCCGGGTAATCAACTGTGGTAAGTGCAAATGTCCTATGTAAAACTGTAGCGTTGTTTAAAAACTATAGCACTGTTGAATGTTAAAACATTGCGAGACCTCGATTTTGTTGATAAAGATGTCTCAAAGAATGTTACATGTTCAGGAATCACTTCACGTCTGCCATTAATAACATACATAGGTACGCAATATGCAAGTAATAAGAGACATTGATACGGAAACATTTACAAAAAGGGTGATGGGAAGGTCGTAGATATGTATGGTGATCAGAAATGAAAAAAATTGACTTATTTTATTAGTTCTCTCTATCTATTCGTCAGGTTTGGACCTATGTTAAAGTTGTAAATGTATAGGCTAGGAGAGGCCTACACCTAAACAAATGGTCGACAACCAATGGGACATAAGAAAAGACACCATAGCGCATGCGCAGTGGCCTATTTAACGACGTCACTGACCTATTTAATGACGTCTTTGACCTATTTTTATAGTAAAAAGAGAAAAAAGAAACAAGAGACACGAACTTAAGCAGTATCGGTACTTGATTCACTGAAATCAGGCAGGGGGAGTTATTTGTACTTCTCTTTCAGTTCGTAACCTTTCCACCAAGGGGCGCCAATTTTCATAAATAAGACGCACCAATTTTGGCAGTACTCCTACATTTAGTCCAAACCTTGTCCGTAAAGTGGCACCACTTGTAGTTCACGATGTATCCGCCAGGGGAAAATAGTTCCGATAAAATCCGCCAGTGGGGCGCTGGGTTAGTTCACTGACTACCCGCTATGGCGCTGTTTAGTCCTATCCGCTAGGGGCACCATTTGACCTACATTCGTGTATTTGCCCTTGACCTACATCCGGGTACTTTTGCTCTTGCTCTCATCTGAATCCAACATCCCCGCTGAACCACCGCTATTACTACTAACGTTAGATTATGTACCTTGGAACAATTGGGGAAAACAAGGAAAACATTGTTCGCATTTATGTGTGCCTCCCTTTGACTTAGCTGTTGATTGTTCTCTCACTCAAAAAAAATTGTCCGTTTCTTGGCGATAATTGACTTTTTAATCATGTGACCTACTGCCTAACAACAAATATCGTAAAGCATTCAAAATGGCCTAATGTGTGCAGCAGTTGGACATTCCGTTGTAGGTTTTGTTGACATGCTGGTCCGACAATTTATTATTTATGACAAAAACATATATAGCCACGTTGTTAAAGAGAGAACTAGCTGAATGTGGGAAAGATTGACGTTGTAAACATAATTATAATTATGACTGTGAAGTTGGCAAACAATGACACTAGATCGTCAATTTTGTATTCACCAATTCACTATTGCATAGAAACAAGGTATGCCACGCAGTCATACATGGATGCTGCACACGGGGAACTTTTGAACATTTTGTTGTTTATCTTCTTGAAATTCGGGCTCCAAATAATTTTCATTACCACCAAATCCTAAGCACAAACCATAAAGCAATGTCGTTTAAGCGAGACATGCAAGTTGGAAAGATTGACTTAACCTATATCATGCCTTTCAGTTGATGAATCCAGTACGTCGCGGTTTGCCTATCTCATAATCACAATTGTGTGCATGACCTCCGTCAAGCTTTGCCTTTGCCACCAGTGTTGATAACGTTATGCACATGAATTACATTGCTACTGCTGCATGACATCTCATAAATCATACATTAATGCACACAGTTGTCACTTTAACAACTTTTGCCTTATGTTTTTTGTTATAAAGAAACACTTTCGTGCCCAGAATGTCAACAAAATATACGATGCAATGCATAGACGCACCACGTATTCGGCATCCATTTTTGATCGCTTGAAGGAGTTTTTGCTGCGCAACAGGTCACGTGATGGATAGGTTATAGTAATGTAATTCACGTAGGCCCTATATAACCGTTTTCAACATTGTTAGCAAAAGCTAAGCTTGACGGAGGTCACGCGTAAAATTTGATTGTTACGTAGGTAAACCGTGACGTACTTGGATACCAATAGAGTCCATTAGCGATTGTGTGACATCCGGCCGCCTATCCTAGCAACGGCCTTTGGCGGGCTAGACACAACAACTGAAAGAAGGCGCGTCATTCACTAGTTTCAGTTGCACATCTTTGGCCGGTCACCTTAAGAACTTATATATTACTGTCAGGCGTTAGAGTTGTCACTATCCATCAAAATATCGTTTCGATTCCATGGCAAACAATACACAAAAATCCATTGTGTATAGCCGAGACGGCAGATCACCTTGACGACCGGACACCAAATTAGTTACGTTACAATGGAATTTTTGCACGTGACCTCCGTCAATCTTTGCCTTTGGCAACAATGTTGGAAACGGTTATATATACGTGAATTACATTACTATTGCTGCATGACATCTCAAACTCAAACATTCCCGTATACAGTTGCTGCTTTAAAAACTTTGTCTTATATTTGTGTCATAAAGAAACATTTTTGTGACCGTAATTTCGACAAAACATACGACGGAATGTCCGAACCCACCACGGCTTGACGGAGGTTTTTCTGGGCAACAGGGAACCATTTCACTAATATATTAAGCTCTTAAGGAAAATCCGTCCTAGAAAAAAATCTGATGAAAAATCAAGGAGTATTTTCAAAATGCGTTTCACGAACTTGATCGTTAAATTATTCAAGGCAAAGAGCGATGTTTCCATCATGATAATCGATAATCTACACAGTTCGCACAATTTGGCAAAATAGATTGAACAGTTCTCAAAAAGTGTTTGAAAATATGACCCAACAACCACTTATCAACAACATATGACTTTTTGTTCACTGTGCGAAGAATTAAAACGAAATCTTACAGAAGCGGTCGACATGCCACAGAGGACACTATTTCCGCGTCACACACGGTGCAATGTTTTGACGGAAGCGTCGTTGTTGAAAATGTTAAGTTTACAAGAGCATAGAGAGCACCAATAACTTAAACCGAAATTGTGCCGTCGAGTATAGTAATATGAAGGGCAGTAGCGCGTAGATTAAGTTAGATACAGCTTAAACTTTGCTCAACATTTATTGACACATGTCACGAAACCGTGACCTTCGCGAAGCCGTAATTCGTAAACCGGTACGCACACATCTACGGGTCACGACGGCGACGCTAGCCAGGCTAATATAATGTAAATAAATCATGCTTTAGCAAACTTTTAATCGCTAACATTTGGAAGACTTATTTGGCTCTGAACAACTGGATCTCTGCGTGAAAGAGGACCTAAAGTAAAACATAGTAAAATCTAGCTGTTTATGATAGTCTAAGAGTGGTGTAACGCCGTCTTTAGTTTACTTATAAATTGGAATTTTTGGAGCCTTTTTATGGACCGTAACCAGGCTGGATTGTTAGTGAAACGCAATTTTCTATTTCGATCATAGATAAGGATCAAAATCGATTTGCTGAAATAAAATCGGCAATTGTACATTTTAGTGTACGCAACATAAGAAAATACACAACGTCTCCTCTGAAATTGCCAAATAATCACCAGGGGGTCGTGATCCCCACTTTGAAAACCTTTAAATCTAAGGACAACTGTGACTGCAACACAACTGACCAATTTGACAGTGTTGTATGTTAATTACGACAAAAGGACAAAACAAGCGTTATGTTTATGGTAGCAGTTGCCAACGATTGTGTATGGGAATTCAAACATCGTTCAGGTACATTTGTGAAATTTGTCGCTTCCGATTATATAAATGTCCAATCCACGGTGAGGGAGAATTCAACCCAAACGACGATTTCATTTTCTGAATGATGATACAGTGGAACATCTCTATCGCGATCTCAATTAGATATACGAAAAGACCAAGTCAGTGAGACTAACTTTCTATTCTCTAAAAGTAACGTGGTGCTATCCTACAGTTTTTGCGAAGTGGCTGTCTTACAAGATGAACGTAAAGTAAGGTTCAACTATATTTGCCACCAGGAGTGATTGATGTACTTCCGTGTACGTGTACACGCATATATAAGCCGTATTGATGGAAGCAATACATGTAGCAATACTTAAACTATATGAGGTTGGAACTACATTTATTTGTTATGTTAAAATGGTTATCAAATTAACCAAAACACAACATTTTGGTCGAATGTTCTCGAAATACCTGATATCAGGGAGAGGGTATCCCTACCTGCCTACCCCGGCTCGACACAACGTCGGACCGGTTACGAGCTGGACCACTTTCGGTTCACTGCTACGCGTGTACAAATTCCATTTATTTTACTTGCAGACCAAGGATTACCAGTTTTATTTCAGAGTCTTCATTCTTGTTTGTCATAAGTTAGTTGATAGTTCAATAATCAGAATAATTAGTTTTGGTTAAGACCCGGGACCCGAGTAATTTTTACCCGGCTTTTGCGGTCTGTATACCCGGCTATCGAGAACGGAGAAGGGAAGTTTTTTATTAGCACCGGCGTGATTAACAAGACACCGCTTTCGAGTGCCTTTGCGTTACAAATTGTGCTGTGCAGTTCCACAGACAGTTCAACTCATCAGTGATGATTACGATATATCGGAACAAAACACCGCGGTCAACATGTTTGCGGTAATAAACGGCACAGTCCGTGTCTCGAATTTCTGGTTCGTGTCGTTCCTCTGAATTTGCTTCCCACAATTCTTAGCGTTATTTCTTATTCCCGATAAGTCCGCCACTGTGTTTTTCGTAGACGGGCGCCCCTGGAGAACAGCTCAGTAACACTGCCGTAGCGACGTTATTTCACAAATTAAAACAGTCACAGACTAAGCTAAGAAGCAGAAAAGTCGTGGAATATAGCCACATATTAGTATGCGGGAGTTTTACGGAACTGGTTAATGCTTTCGGCAACGGTTGGGCCGGTGTAAGTGATATTCAGCATGTTTGCCACGGTCGTTTCAAAGTTCCCGAAAGCGAAACTGTTTTTCTTCGCTGACTTTGGCTTGTATGATATGTTTATGATATTTTTACAATTCGGCTTATAGCCACACATTTTTATATTTCAATATTGCGCGCTAACCCACGGCCGCAGCGGCGCAGACTGACACAACCCGGAACGTTATTTGAGCCTCAAAGGTGACATAGAACGCAATGTTTTATTCGTATTTTATAACATCACATGCATGAAACTATGTTGAATGGTGGAAAAGAGAGGGCTTCGTTTCTGCACAACTTATTTAACAAATTCACATCCAAAGCTACACGCTAAAGATGGCATGTGGACTAGGAAGCTTGATATTTATCGAGAGGCCAACGATTTTCACCTACGTATAAACCGCCCCTTCAGATATCTGTAAATTATATTTTTTAACATGTTCACACTGCTTGAATTAACACAACCAAGTTGCTAGATCCATTCAAAGTATCTTATTTGTATAGTGATATATGCAATTCATGAAGATTTAGCTATGTCTAGCGAACACAATGTTACAATTTTATTATGTAGAAAATAACATATTGATGTTAATAATAAATCTTGTTTTGTATTACAAATAAATGATAGACTGATAGTGCATAATTATCAACTCGATGAATAGGAATGGGAATTCTACTAGCAGTTATTGTTACAATGGACATGTTTCAGTTATAATGCTTATGATACCACTGTGAAACACTTAAATATTATGTTAAATATTTATTTTGAGATTTATAAATATTATGAAACTAACTTGTGAGCACTTGTGGAAACAACTCTCCTGTGTTTCGACTTGGAGCTAGAGAAAACCTAGTCAATCATTGATGAATGGATTCCATTTCCACCATAGTGGTAAGAGAATGAATGCCTTCATAGCATTGAATACAGATAGCAGTGTCTGTAAACTCAGAGATACATAGGCCTACATTGTATGTTAACTGGACACTGTTTTTTCTAAATAATTAACACATGGAACTTAACTTACATAAGTTCAAAAAAATTGTCTATGACTTAATAATGTTACATCATATTGTACATTGTTGTATCCGCGACACGGCAACGCGCTGTCAGTTGATCATGGCATGTTATGCGGTCCCTGCTCTTGAATTGAATGTGTAAATAATTTCAATTTTTAGGCATCACAATAAATAACCATTTAAACCGGCAGAGTCATACAAACAAAATAGCAAATAAACTTAAACAGTTTTTATCACCTGATATACTATGTATTTTGTACAATTCTTTTATTCTCCCTCATATTAATTATGGCTTACTTTTATGGGGTCATCAGGCACCTCGAATTTTCAAATTACAGAAAAAAGCAATACGAATAATAGCCTTAAGTAAATATAATGCTCACACAAGTCCTATTTTTAAATAATATCAGTTGCTAAAGTTGGATTACATTTATAAAATCCAACAATTAAAATGTTACTACAAATTAATTAACAATCTTTTACCCTACTACTTCAACGTGAAAGAAATAATATGTATATGTCCAGATTCAAACATGCATTTGCCCAAAAATGCATTAGACACAACATACTAGAGACAGTTAACAATACACCAAATATTATCTTTAATAACATTTACACCCACAGTCTATGGTTTTTCAACATACACATTTTTTTTTTAAATTATGAATTCAGTTGCATTCATAATTGCTTTATTTGTAATTCGTAATACGTATTGAAATGTATACCTAAGTATCCATATGTATGCCAATTTGCACAAGAGTACATACAATCAGTCCTTGTATTATGTATGTATGTTGATACATTGAGTAAGTATCAACTATAGAAACAAGTCATGTTATTCTGATTTGTGTCATGTAAATTTTGTTGTTTATATTTATGGAGTGGCTCCTGTGCTTGCGATATTATCAAGCTTAATGGGAGTCTCCCGATCTTATCTATTAATTACGTTATTCGTTGTATATGTATCGTATTTATTGGTCAAATAAATTGATTCTGAGTTCTGCTCTGAGGGTCATGGTCCCAGCTATCAGCACATTTAACAAAAACCCTGATAATTGTTGTATAACGTCTACATTTCCTGTAAAATCGCCGGTGCGTTCGTATTTTGTGAAACAGTACCATATAATAATGTGTGCATTTCACAACATTAAATTGATTGTCGTTATAATGTCGCCCACTGTCTTTAGCTCTGTTGATCTTGAACTATGATTGCAACTGTCTGTACTGCAGTAACTGTTTATTTGGCCAAGCCGATCCTTTAACCATTGAAGTCGCGGGTGCCGTTTTTGTCAACAAATACGTAGTATGATAACTTTGTAACCTTTGTTTGTGTTATAAATGTTGTGTTTGTTATTATTTCCCCCACTAACGTTACACCTGATTATCGTGAGTTATTTTGCTTCTCACTTATAATGCGATATTGTATTGATTTCCTGGATAATATATTAGGCCCTACTAACCTCATGCAACCGTGTTGTCAAATAAACACATAATACTATAAAGTATGACCGGGTATCCAAATTAATTCGGTTTGCCACTGTTACATCCAGTGATATTTCCTCTGGTCATGTAAACCATTCCGTATATCTCACTTTGTGGACGTATTGATTTCCTGGTCAAGCAATTGCCCTCCCTGTACGGTCGCTACTTGCTTGTGCATACTCTGTCAAACAAATACATATTACGATGAAATGATAACCTTTCATCCAAACTAAAGTGTATGTTTGCTGTAGTGGCAACCATTACTATTACGTAGGTACTCGTAATAATGTTGAGCCGTTCTCTATTGTTCTGACGCTACAAGCATTGATTGCTTGGCTAAGACAGAGCCACACCAAATGAGATCGCAACAGCCAATATGTGACTGGCCACAGTAAAGTGACAATTAAGTCTCAATATTGTGAAATGATGTCTTGTACTTTTTTAGATTCCACAAATAATCCGCTTTAAAACAATACCTTCAATAGTTGTTGGTTTATTGCTAATAAAGACGCAAACTTTAAACGCAATTTTGACTCATATTGTGTATTGTTTTTTAACACATGGGTTCGTGAATGCGTGTAATTTATTAAGATTTGGGTAGTTTGTTGAGGAAAATAAATTAGACATTGAATGATGTGATTATAACTTATCCATTTCTGCCAAAATCACAAGATGGGAGGAACATGACCTGGGCAGCTGTAACGCGATTTAATACCCGGTTCCCTGTGGCGGGTCATGTATATTGTCAAATAAACAAACTAAGATAGATTAATGAAACCGTTTGTCCATATTAAATTGGAGTTTGTGCTATTGTAACATCTGTTGGCTTTACCTCAGGTAATTGTTAACCAATTGGGAGCCCTGTGCTGTGCAGTAGGGCGTTACACTGGGTGATCACAACAGCTCATGTCTAGTGGGGCGCGGTGGAGAAGTAAACAGAGCATCGGGTTCCCAGTCGAGATAATATAGATTCAAATCCTTTTGATGCCGTTTCAAAGGGTGAACAATTGTGTTCACTCCACGTTGTTCCAGTTCACCCACCAGTATATTGTAATATTACCGTCTGTAATGTGGTTGCCGTGGCGTATCCATTCCCAAAGAAGTGGAGATGTAACTCGGTTAAATAAGTCTGTCAGGGGTGAAGTGTAACGCACAGTGAACATTCATAAGGACTGGACACCGCGTTATATAAAAGCTTATATTGACTTACCTTCGTGTTTTGTAGGTCGCTGCGGCCGTATCGGATTCAATCCGGGACAGCAGATGTGTTGTAACGGAGTCGTTCACGACAAGTAAGTTATTACCTTGGTAATAAACAGTTCCAGGTATCAGTCTCAAGCTCCGAACGTATTGTAACTGTACAGCCTGTAACGTTAATATCGCAATGAATACAAACTAACCGCTCGCAACGACAACCAGCACTACCACACCGGTGGCTTACTGACAATGTTTTCCCAAAGTGGCATATTCTGGCGACGCCTCATAGTTCCCGACGCCCGACATGTTGGGATGATGTACCAATTAGTCCCGAGGATGTGACGCGTGCAATTCTCGTTTTGTTCGACAAGTATAAGAATACTCCTGCTCGCAAATTGGTTTCTGGTTTGCCCTTCGATTGAGAAGCTGTATTACATTTGTAACATCATTCAAGACCTATTCTTATAACGCCATACCGTGTACGGCGCGGACGTAATATGTCGTATCAGTTACAACAACGATGCAAATTCGCCGATGAAAAAATCGTAGTTCACTTCCGGGTCTGTTGTAGAAGCAATGGCTAAACACACGTTACAATACACATAAAATGCATAATAAACGAAGAAAATACTTTTAATACAACAAACAAACAAACAAACGGTTAGCTCAGACACATAGGTAGCTCACCAAGCGAGTCGGGCAACCGACGAACTACAAATAACCCAACACAAATTTGTTTTCTAAATATCGGACCCTGAACACATATTGGACAATATGAACTTAACAAAGTTGGTATTTTAAATACTTCTGATCGTGTCACTTAACTAATGTTGAATCATATGTATAATGTATATAATGGTACTGCACCTGAATATTTGTGTACAATTTCACTCGATTAAACACTCAACACAGTCACTATACTCGTAATTCTGAACATAACTTTGTTTTGCCTATGGTACATTGTATAGCCAAGAGCAATTGTTTTTGGTATAATGGTGTTAAGATCTTCAAGGAGCTGCCTACTTCTGTCAAATGTCTAAAAAGTAAACATGATTTTTTTAAACGTGAAACTGTATCTAAAGAACCGGGCTCTTGCTATAGAGCGAAGTAATTTGTTATATTACTAAGATGTAATATTGTTGAATCATATTCTGAAACACTATTATCATTTCAGTATTTTTAAAACAGTGTTATAAATGTTGGTTCTAGTTTTTTTTATTTCAGATCCTGTGAATGTGTATATTGTATAAGTTGACCTCTTGTCACACTACATCTGTAATATGGACCACACAGGAAATATGTGGAAACATTTTTGTGCAATCCATCAATTTAAATGCATGTGTCTGTACAATTATGTACTTGAACTGGAATTAAATCAGATCAATCAGGGAAGAGTAGAAATTTGTGATGTCAGACGTTCTATCACAGTGGCGCTGCCAGTGAAATTTAAGGTTATTCTAGTACACTACCAGCATGTAATTCTTGATTGTAGTTGCAAATAGTTAGTTTCTATTAATTCTTTTAGACGCACGAGCGCAACAAAAGTCCTTTCATTTTCATTAAAATGATCTCACACGTAGTCGCAATGCAGTTTCAGACACACGTTTTAGCACAGTAACTTTCCAACGTAGCAGCAGTAGATGAGTTGGTAAATATCAACAGAATAAGTGGTTGCAAATTGTGGCATGTTCCAAATGTTCAGTTGTTTACAAAACAATTGTTAGGGTGCCTCTATAAAGAAAACCATAATCCTCTCAGTTGGGGAATTGGTGCATGAGCAGTATTGAAACGTCTACGATGATACTTTCTGTAAACCTGCAAAACATTTTCAATCTGGTTCCAAAACTAAATATTTTTGTCCTAGGAATAAGGGTCAATTGTGGCAAGGTCCAAATATTTAACTGCATGTGAAATAAATGTTAAGGTCCCTGGAAGAAGACAAACGTAGTTAATTTTAGGTTAAACTGAAATAAAACCTTCTAATATCATTTTAATTTTAAGTACATTTTTGAGACACCCAATACACGTATATCTATAAACTGTATGCAACCACCTGTCACAATCTTTCCTCCCACCCCACAGGCCAGGGCAGGATCCTTCGTCGTGCTGCGGTGTGTCCATGTGCAACAACAACTGCCAGATATGTTGCAATGGCGCCATCAACACCAGACCCCCCAACGCTGCTTGTTGTGGTCGAAGGGCCTACGACCAGAAACGACAGATCTGTTGTGGTGGCGTTGTGTTAAGCCGACCTCCGTACGCAAAGTGCTGTCTGCGCGCAGCCTACAACAGCAAGAGAAGGGTTTGCTGCGGCGGAAAGAAGGTGACGTCCAGAAGTAGCTGCTGTGGAGGGAAGCCGTACAACCGCAGACGCCAAGTCTGCTGTGCAGGAGTCATCAATGACAAACCGGCCAACGCACGGTGCTGCAGAAGCGTTGCCTACAATTACAAAGTGCAGTACTGTTGTGGACGAAAGGTTGTAGTCAATTCCAGGCGTCTTTGTTGTAAGGGTAAGGCAGTCAATCCTAGCACACAGATATGTTGTCGTGGTGTTCTGCAGAACAAGCCAGCCAATGCAAGGTGCTGCCGAAGTAAGGCCTACGATCGTAAAAAGCAGTATTGTTGCGGAAGAAAGGTGGTCGTCAGTTCAAGAAGAAATTGTTGTAAGGGTAAACCACTCGACCGAAGCAAACAACTTTGTTGCATTGGTGTTTTGCAAAACAAGCCTCAAAATGGGAAATGTTGTCAAAAAGTGGCATACAATTGCAAGAGTCAGTATTGTTGTGGAGGAAAGGAAGTTGTTAGTTCCCCAGCTCAATGTTGCAGTGATGTAGCTTTTAACCCCAACAAGCAAGTGTGTTGTCAAGGGGTGCTCCAATCAAAACCCGACAATTGCGAATGTTGTTTGAAAGTGGCATACAATTCCAAGAGTCAGTATTGTTGTGGAGGAAAGGAAGTTGTTAGTTCCACATCCCAGTGTTGCAACGGTGTAGCGTATAACCCTAACAAACAAGTATGCTGTCAAGGGGTACTCCAATCAAAACCCGAAAATTGGAGATGTTGTTTGAAAGTGGCATACAATTCCAAGAGTCAGTATTGTTGTGGAGGAAAGGAAGTTGTTAGTTCCACATCCCAGTGTTGCAACGGTGTAGCGTATAACCCTAACAAACAAGTATGCTGTCAAGGGGTACTCCAATCAAAACCCGAAAATTGGAGATGTTGTTTGAAAGTGGCATACAATTCCAAGAGTCAGTATTGTTGTGGAGGAAAGGAAGTTGTTAGTTCCACATCCCACTGTTGCAACGGTGTAGCGTATAACCCTAACAAACAAGTATGCTGTCAAGGGGTACTCCAATCAAAACCCGAGAATTGGAGATGTTGTTTGAAAGTGGCATACAATTCCAAGAGTCAGTATTGTTGTGGTGGAAAGAAAGTTGTTAGTTCCCCAGCCCAATGTTGCAGTGGTGTAGCGTTTAATCCTAGTTCTAAAATATGCTGTCAAGGGGTACTCCAAAATAAACCAGCTAACGGAAAATGTTGTCTGAAAGTTGCGTACAATTCACAAAGTCAGTTTTGTTGCGGAGGAAAGGTTGTTGTAGATTCGGTTGATGATTGCTGTGCTGGTGTACCAATTGGTGATAGCGAAATATGTTGTGACGAGGTCCTCCAAAGCAATGTTCCTAACGGCGAATGCTGTGGGAAGGTAGCGTATAATTCCCACTCTTGTTCCTGTTGTGGCGGAAAGGTGCTTTTGTTTATCGACGGCGAGTGCTGTGGCGGACAGCCACTCACTGACCGCATAACACAGATTTGCTGTGATGATTGCATCCAACCCCGCCCGCGGTCGAACACGAAGTGCTGCAGGAAGTTCGCTTATGACCCCGAGGATGATCTGTGCTGTGGCGGCACTGTGGTGGTCCCCAATCGCTATCACTGCTGCAACGGCGAGGGGATTGACCCAAACGTGCAGACCTGCTGCGACGGTGTCATACGCAACCGGTTCCCGAACAGCGAATGCTGTGGAAAGTCTATCTTTGATAACAGCCGCCAGCTGTGCTGTGGAGGCCGTGTCACCGACGTCAACAGCTGCTGCAAAGGGGTTCCCTTTAACCCGGCCAAGCAGATCTGCTGCGGCGGCGTCATGCAGTCTCGCTGCGCCAACGCACAGTGTTGTGGATGGTTGGCGTTCGACTCCGACACCCAACAGTGCTGCAACGGAGCCGTTGCCTCCAAGTCTAGCGGGTGCTGCAACGGAGGCAATTGTTAAGAACAACCTCCGGCCATGTGATACGCAATGAAATGTTGTTTATGCTGTTACAATGGAAATAAAGGTGCTAATCGAAATAATGGAAATGTTTTCAGTTTGTTCTTATTGATATCGCTTATTTGATGCTCCGTGTTCTCCAGTGTCCATGTAGGCCATGATACGAAGACTCTATATTTCCTTTCTTTCTTCTCTACTGTCTATTATATTTATGCTGCTGTTCTTTACCACATATCTGCACAATCCTTACAGCACTTACTAACCGGCATTACTAAAACAATACAAAATTCAATCAATCTATCAAACAATACTTTATTTCAAACATCCAACAGTGCAAATCATATCATTACGTAACGCAACACCATTTGAAGCATATAAAAACAGAAGTATGCTATTTATCTACGGTTCATCTTCAACTAGCTACAGTTATGTATGACACAAACACTATATCTTACAAACAATATAGTTTACAAATCCATGCGTACATTGCAAAATATAATGTTTCATTTTAATTGGTTATTTGTTTACATCTAACACGTTGATAGAAGATTGAATTGATAAATGTTTAAACGCTTGTATGCTTATGCAGCTAGTGATTCTTTCATGCAACGAATGCCATGGTTTTATGCCACAAACAGAAATGCCCATTGATTATATGTTAGTACGTGCGCACTCAATGACTTGAAGGTATCTTTTAGTCGAGTACTATGTGTTGAGACATACAGTTTAAACATATTTTGCAAACTACTCGGTAATACATTGCGATACGCATTATACATCATGGTCGTTGTCTTAAATTTCCTAGGTCTACGAATTTAAAAATACACAGTTACCTAAAGAGGGATTGCCTAAAATGTGCATAGCCTAACTTCACTCGACCTTTCAACCATGATGACATCGAATTTTCTTGACAGATTATTAATTGGTTGTAAACTACTTCATGGTTGTATTACTCCATGCATATTATTAAGGATAAGTGTAATTGTATTCAGATCACAGACAAGCCAACAAGCGGAGAAACCCTCTAGACTTAATTATCACAAATAATCCTACCAACATCAATCGAACAAACATAATATTACTAGTGAATTTGATAATGACTGTTGGTACAGAGAGTTCGGCATGAATCCAGCGAAACACACCTAGAAATGTTCTTCGTTTTAATATAAGTCAGACTAGGGCAAGTTGAAATAGAATTTGAAAAATATGAAGACAAATATTCAAAGTTGTTGTGAACAAAACAATGCAAGCATGCTGATGTGTATGTGTCGGAATAACAGTACCAAGGATGTTGGTTTATGCATATCATCGATAATGCTTAGACGTAGGAACGGATACCCTTGGATTACCAGCAACAGTGACAAACCCTGTGTTAAAGAGGAACATAATAAAATTATATACAAAAGTCACAAGAACACTCCAAACTTATCTTTATCTAAAACGAAATATGCAGCAACACCTGAGAAATGCTTATTGAAAGTTTGTAAATTAAATTGTCCCATCAAATGAAGCTAGACAACAAGGATACGCTTATGCAGGGAGTCTGGAGCACCCAGAGTCAATGAGAGCAACACACATGACACCATCAACGGATATCTCCGTCACCGGCAAAGCCGCGGCGCTTACTGGACGTCGGGGTTGGAGGCTAGCGCAGACGGCCTCCCCCCGTTCTCGTTTCCCGGCCACGACGACGCAAAGTGACCCAGACCATCGCATTCGTAACACCTCATATCGCCTCGTCCGCCACCTCGTGCACGCCCGCCATATGCATTGCCGCGACCCTTCCGGCGGAGCAGACAATCTCTGGCCAGATGATTCGGCAGGTTGCACTCGAAACACAGTAACCCTGACGTCACAGCCGTTCGCTTCACTGGCGCACCAGCACCAATTCTCACCGCACTAACAGCGGCCGCAACACCAACCTCATCCGTCAGGACGGCTCTCGCTCTTGTCAAAATTTGATCAATTTGCAGCTCATTCATACGCGAACCAGCTCTAATCAGTTGTTTCACAGTATCAGGCAGTCCTGCTACAAAAGCGCACGCAAGCGCTTTGTCACTTAGTCCGCCGAACGGCACAGCGAGCCTACGCAGCTCCGCCAGAAACACATCTACTGTCTCCCCGGGCTGCAGCCTCCTTGCTACGAATTGTTCATAAGCTATGAACGAATCAACAGCAAAGGCGGTTCGCAGCGCTTTCTTAATCTTCTCACTGTCCTTCTTGTCCGCGTCAGGGAGTTGCTGGTAGACGGCGAAGGCGCCGCCAGTCAGACGAAGCGGTATAACTCTTTCCAAGTGGACTATGCCGCGCAAATTGCAAACAAGTTCCGCTTTCTCCAGCCACACTACAACATTATGGGAGGCATCTCCGCTGAATTCCGGGATTAGACGCAGTTCCATCGCGCTCTCCACCATTGCTCAGTCTGCCGGAATAGCTTCTAGCGTCAAAGTAACAGAAAATAACTCACTGGTGAAGAGAGAGAACGTTTTAATTGCAGCACTGACACACGTCGCTTTACGTCTGACTGCCCGCAACCCGCCAGTCTTCCACATACATGTCAACCTCGCATAATGTCATTACATAACAACGTGGCATTGTGCCAACGTCGCCGCCGACGACGACCGCCGAACAATAAAGGACACGCCCAAAATACACTGCACTTCTAAGCCACACTGCACTTCTATACAACAAGTAGAAAAGTTTGCACACGGCATTAGGTTGCATTAAAAAGGATTTACCGCCATTTTCACCGAATTTCCATCGTATTCGCCGAATTGTATTGCTACAATAGTAAGTGTTGTTATACTAAAGCGGTTTATTATGATAGGAAAGTCGTGAAGGTGTACGGTAATAATAATAATAATAATCTTTATTGATACATAATGTTAAGTATAGCACAGATGTAGCAGTAATATGAAACATGTATACATTACGTATCAAATGGAACGAAGCAACACATTGCTTGTGTTCCTTATTCATGTCATATATGCAATGAAATCTATGATTCGTGTAAAAAAATATATATAAAAAAATAAAAATAATAAAAAAATAAAAATAAAAAAAAACATCTTCATAATAAACTAACAATTTATTTAATAATGCATTATACGAGTAATCGGAAATAGGCTTGATAAAGATGTCCCAGTGTCGTGTGTAGCAGGTCCAAATCCTGTCGGTCTTCAGTATAGGAAGATTACAGGTTGTTTTGTATTGTGTTGCCTATCTTTTAACATTGGTACAAATAATTGTACGTCGGTAGCTCTCAAAACAGGTCTCTACTTCGCACCCTAAGAAATCTTCTCCCTATATTTTAACGTAGGTATAAATCATTGTACGTTGGAAGGTTTCAGAGTAGTTCTCAAAATAGCTGACAAAGTAGCTCTCAAAAGAGCTCCCTAGCCAATTGCCTGTCTTTTAGCATAAGAGGTATGAATTTAAGCAGTACTGTTTCACCACCTTTCCACCAGGGGGCGCTACTTGTCCTTATTACATAGTTCACCACGTAATCGCCAGGGGCCATTTGACCTTTGACTTTGACCCTGATGACGTCATTTGCTTTTGCTTCAGTCATAGTCATTCGGTGTCACGATTTCGACGCAACATACCTCTTAAGCCTTGTTTAAAAGTAATTATACGTTCTTTACAATGGTCAATCTTATCGAGTAACTTCAGTAGTACAGGAGTATTCCATTGAGTGCGTTGCTCATTAAACGGTCACACTGTTATTGACACGTCGGAACTACCCGTGACAAATCCTATTCTAATTTGAGAAGTCACTGGTGTCTGTCACTCCCTAGCGCGGCCACTACACACGTACACTTGACTTTGACGCTTGCAATTGATGTACAAAAACATAGTTGCGAAAGTTGTAAACACAACGGGTGCGATCATAGGCGTGGGCAGTAAGCCAAAACGCTGTGCACAAAACCCCGTCTGATTGCGAGCTAGATCTCACAATGTTGATTATGTTCCAATAAACATAATCACAAGGGTACAATTGCGATCTTGTGTAGCATTATTACATGAATATACCCACTACTCACGCTTGGCAAATAATGATATTGTCTCGGTGACACGGCTGGCAGACACAATTAAAGAAATCGTGGAAAACCCACCAGTTCACACGCATCAGGGAAGGTAACAGGTGACTAAGTCCGCGCGTAAAGGGTGATGTTCGCTAACTGGGACACATGAAGCACCGTCCTAGTCTCACAGTAGGAGTAAACGTGCACTTGTTGAACACCCGTTAACATAACTCGCTTACCGCTGGTGCGTGAACATCGTAGTTGTTAACGGACTCGAAGAAAGCATGATTGCGAATATAATATGGACAGTAGCAACAGTGATTGTGTGTATTGTTGGTGTTGCAAATAAGTTAGCCATGTCTTTTCTTATTTACTTAGACTTAGTTCCTCTTATTCCTTTTGAAACATCGGGCGAGGAGCTTTCTCCATCTAGTTCGGTCTTTCGCAATTTCTTTGGCCTCATTCCAGGTAATTTCCATTTCTGCCAGATCATCTTTAAATGTCAGGCGCCAGGTCTTAGTCGGCCTTCCTCTCCTTGTGTTTCCACCATCAGGCACCCATTCCATTGCTACATGTGTTGTTCTCTCTCTTGGCAGGCGTAGGATATGTCCCGCTAGTCTTCGTCATCGAGACTTAACTATGTCATGCAAGCTATCCAAGCCTGCCCTCCTCATCACTTCTTCATTGGTGATGTGCTCTCTCCACGATATGCCCAATATGAACCGGAGACATCGTCGGTGGAATATGTATAGTATTTTTGATATTCTCGCCGTATTCTTCCACGTTTCACAGGCATATATCGCTGTTGGCATTACGATTGACATGTAAAGACGTAGTTTTATATCCTTTCTGATGGTGCTACTGGACCATATTGGACGTAGTCTTTGGAACACTGCTGATGCCTTGCCTATTCTCGCTCGTACATCTACTTCCGCTTCGCCTTCCCTAGAGATGTAGCTACCGAGGTAAGGGAAGTTCTCGACGCATTGCAAGTCTTGCTGACCGATCACAATGTGGGCGTCAGATCCATCACCAACTGACAAAGTTGTTGTCTTCCCATAGCTGATTCGTTATACGACCATCTCTCCATTTTCGTTTAAATTATTGGTCATCACTTGCAGAATCTCCGGCGTATGGCTGAGCAGTGCAATATAATCGGCAAAGTCAAGGTCTGTCAATCTATTATTTATCCATTTAACACCACTGCCGAAACCCTTCTTAAAGTCAATGAAGTTGACTAAAAGAGGTATCTGGAACTCCCTGCTTTGGTCGATGATGTTTCGCAATGTGAAGATCTGCTCACAGCACGACCTTCCTCTTCGAAAACCAGCTTGTTCTTCCAGGAGGTGTTGGTCAACTGCTCTCTTCAGCCGGTTTAGGATCACGCTGCAGAACACCTTTCCAGGTACTGACATCAATGTTATTCCTCGCCAGTTATTGCAATCGCTCAGGCACCCCTTCTTTGGTAACGTCACGATCACTCCTCGTCTCCAATCATCAGGAAATTCCTCCTCTGACCAGATCAGATTGCACACGTAGGTTAACTCGTCTACAACCCCGTCCTTGACATGTTTTCTACAAACTCGTCCTTGCCATGTCTTTTCACGTGAATATATATAGTATACCTGACAACTCTCCGTGAAATAAGGGAGGTGCATCTCCCGATCTCCCGGATTACAGGCAAATCTCCCGGCTATTCTAAGAACATGTTCCACAGCACACACCCCCCCTCCGAACCCCTCGTCTTCCGATGTCACGATTCCAACCGAAACAATGGAGAAGCTGAAAAGTTGAAGTTACGGAGGCGCGGCGGTGAAAAATACAGAAAATATGCGGCGCGGAGGCGAATAAGTTTTCAACGAAACCTCCTTCCCCGCCCACCGACGTCAATATCAGAGACAGCGTGACACGGGAAGCGTGCTGAACCGCTGATCAATGTCCCGGATTTCAACAAAAAACGTTGGCAGGTATATAAATGTCACACGAAAATCATCTGACGAGACAGGAGGGTTGATACTGGCTACTACTGTGCCATGAGACATACACTGGATTATCGACGTAGTAACGTGGGCGTATCACTGGCCGTGTTAGCCAATCTTTTGAGAACCGGTTGTTTGATAAATTTACCTTTACCTTAACGTGTAATGGCAGGTATTTTCGCGAATTGCCGTTAAACTTGAGAAGGTACCTTTACTCCAAAATGTGTTTCACAGTTACAAATCATTATCAGTGTAATAGTATGTGCAATAACATTGCGTTAACAACAATATTTTCTACAGGCCTCTCCAACTGGACGGTATAGGGAAGGACTCGGAAATGGTATGTGCTAGTTTGGACACTGACGTAATATTACATCCCTGGAGTTACCCTAGAAATTTACAATTTCGTTGCACACCCGCCCTCCAATTAGTGATTTTTGATACTAAATTTTAGCTAAATCTTAAGCTAATATTGGATCAAGGGACGAAAACAACAACTGCAGCGAAGTACAAAGCAAATGATTCATGTAATCTGGTTTCGAAACACACATACACGGGCGCGCGCGCACTCGCACACACGCACATACACACACACACACATACAAGCATGCACGCACGCACAGACGCACCTACACATATCACACACACACACACACGCACGCGCGCACATACACGCACACGCACAGGCACATATATATTGCGTTTCAGGTCGTGATCCTATTCACCACTGCCTTACTGGCGGGCTCATGTGCTGGCGCCAAGCGATCTCCCGTGCACCTATACCGCACGTGTTTGAATGTTTGCGGGAAGACCTTCAACAGTTGTGTCACTCGATGCTCATACTTGCGCGCAGCGCGATGCAAACGCAAATTCACGAAAAAGCACAAATCCTGGATTGGCGATGTCAAGTAAGCCAACCATGGAGTGGCTTTAACTACTGTGCATGTATGTTTGTCATGGAAGAGTTAGGCTGATATAGACGTGTTTCTGATTCGCACGACTAATGGCATTAATTCATACAGGGCGTCATGTTATTATGGTAAATTAAACTCGACAAGGTATGCTCTGATAGTCCATTTGATAGCTCTCTGGATCTTCCACGGTGCTTACATGTAACGTACGTAATTATGTGGTGCGTGTGAGCGTGTAGTGTATGTGGTGTGTACATGCTGTATGTGGTGAGTATGTGATGTAGAGGTGTATGTGGTGTGTGGTTTATGTGGTTTATGTGGTGCACGTGGTTCACGTGGTGTATGTGGTATAAATTGTGTATGTGGTACATGTGGTGTATGTGGTATATATGTTGTATGTGGTGTATGCGGTGTGTACTGTGTGTGCGTTGTGTGTGGTGTGTGCGGTATGTGGTGTTTGTGGTGTGTGGTGTGTGGTGTGTATGGTGTGCGTGGTGTGTGCGATGTGTGCGGTGTGTGCGGTGTGTGCGATGTGTGCGGTGTGTGTGGTGTGTGATGTGTGCGGTGTGTGCGGTGTGTGCGGTATGTGCGGTGTGTGCGGTGTGTGCGGTGTGTGCGATGTGTGCGGTGTGTGTGGTGTGTGCGATGTGTGCGGTGTGTGTGGTGTGTGATGTGTGCGGTGTGTGCGGTGTGTGCGGTGTGTGCGGTGTGTGCGGTGTGTGCGGTGTGTGCGGTGTGTGCGGTGTGTGCGGTGTGCATGGTGTGTGCGGTGTGTGCGGTGTGTGCGGTGTTTGCGGTGTGTGCGGTGTGTGCGGTAAGTGCCGTGTGTGCGGTGTGTGCCGTGTGTGCGGTGTGCGCGGTGTGCGAGGTGTGCGCAGTATGCGCGGTGTATGTGGTGTATCTGGTGTATCTGGTGTATCTGGTGTAACTGATGTATATGGTGCATGTGATGTATTTGGTGTATGTGGTGTATGTGGTGCATGTGATGTATGTGGTGTATGTGGTCTATTTGGTGTATGTGGTGTATGTGATGTATGTAGTGTATGTGGTGTGTGCGGTGTGTGCGGTGTGTGCGGTGTGTGCGGTGTGTGCGGTGTGTGCGGTGTGTGCGGTAAGTGCCGTGTGTGCGGTGTGTGCCGTGTGTGCGGTGTGCGCGGTGTGCGAGGTGTGCGCAGTATGCGCGGTGTGTGTGGTGTTTGATGTGTGCGGTGTGTGCCGTGTGTGCCGTGTGTGCGGTGTGTGCGGTGTGTGCGGTGTGTGCGGTGTGCATGGTGTGTGCGGTGTGTGCGGTGTGTGCGGTGTGTGCGGTGTGTGCGGTGTGCGTGGTGTGTGTGGTGTGTGCGGTGTGTGCGGTGTGTGCGGTGTGTGCGGTGTGTGCGGTGTGTGCGGTGTGTGCGGTGTGTGCGGTGTGTGTGTTGTGTGCGGTGTACGCGGTGTATGTCGTGCATGTGGTGCTTGTGGTGCATGTGGTGCATGTGGTGCATGTGTGTGCGTAAGTGGTGTGTATGTGGTGTGTATTTGGTGTGTATGTGGTGTGTATTTGGTGTGTGTGTGGTGTATATGGTGTGTATGTGGTG
Source organism: Paraescarpia echinospica (assembly GCA_020002185.1). Classification (NCBI taxonomy): domain Eukaryota; kingdom Metazoa; phylum Annelida; class Polychaeta; order Sabellida; family Siboglinidae; genus Paraescarpia; species Paraescarpia echinospica. Next base: position 3,897,068 of record CM034536.1, on the reverse strand, counting down.
TGTATATGATGTGTATGTGGTTCATGTGTGAATGTGGTGTATCCGGTGCATACGGTGCAAGTAATTGCCGCCGAGCATGTAATGGTTACTTCATCCTGAATCCCTAAGACGGTGACTCACATTGTACAAATGCATCTTTTTCAGATCATAACACACGCAGCTTGCTGATAATATCGAATTCCGGCGCCAACTTGTCTTCCTCTACCTGTGATGCATGGACAATTGCCAAGGCTATGTCAGGCGAAATGCGTCACGTGACATACGTCATCGAATGTGCAAAGTTAATCAACTATCAAATCAGTGAGAGCCTTTTCTGCATCTATACCTCTGGCGTTATTTCTGTATAATTGTTGTAGAGATGGTTGTCTGTGAGCTCAGGGAGATCAATGGGTGGAGCAGCGCCGCTGTCCCGAAGTGTCAACAACATGTCTCTAGTGTAGGTGAGCACTAGCTGACGCTGGTCGCCATATTCGAAGCGAGGTGTCATAAAGCCTGATGTAAAAGAAGATTAGAAGACCTTACAGCTTCGTGAACAAAGGTTAATTACTTTAAGCAGGCATGGAGAGGAGATGCTTTCTAAATGAGTCCAGTGATTGTTTACTAACTATCTGTTGTGTGCATTTGTTCCATGATTTGATGGTGCTTTGACAGAATGAGTGGTTGTATGCGTCGATGCAGGTGAAGATCTGGAAGTAGACGGTATCTGAAAATAAAGTGAAAAGCCCGAGTGCGCATTTGTGTATAGTGGCGCCACCTAGTGATTAACATTATACCCATACAATTCAACAAGATTCAATGACAGAGAAATAAGTATGCATGTTCATGTATATTTTTGTTATTATTATTATTATTATTAAACCGTCGTTGTCGTAAGGATAATTAATATAATATATATATATATATATATACATATATATATACATTCACATATGAAAGACACACGATAATAGTAAAATGACCTGTAAGTGACTAGCGGCAACACATAAAATGACATGATATAATATGTACGCTCAGTATAACTTACGTAGATCAGTTAAAATAAATTAGAATGATGTAGATAAGAGGTGGACTAGAAGATGTTCAAGTGAATATGGTTTAGTGAAATTATCGGTGTATAAAAAGAGTCCAATTGAGTCAACATGACCATCACTGTTAGGCACACTAGTTATATGTCTGGTGAGCTTTTAAAAAGCTCGTTTTATGGGTGACACGCCCGTGGATGCGACGCTGTCCAACAGAGTCCCACGTACCGTTATTCTATAGACAATAAAACGAGATAGTAGACGCTGCATCAGTTATATTAAACATTTATATCTGATCTCCTCTCAAACTCCTTGTCGCTAGTGTTATTAAACCACATTCTGGTAGACGTATTTCGTAACTAAGATCCCTCAGTTTTGGTATCATTTTAGTTGCTCTGCTTTCTCCTCTCGTACTCTTTCTAGCACATTTATGTCCTCCTTGCACGTATGTTCGTGTGCACGTGTGTGGTTTGCGCGTGTGCAGATTGTTACTCAGTTTTAGGCAACATAAGTTAGCTTTATTCGTTTAGTAGTAACTGGACAAGTTACAGCGAGTTAGAGCTAATATATGTAACTGTTGATATTGCCAATTTACTTATTTATTATTTCGTAGCTGTTTTTTTCTTTAATTCAATCCGATATTATACTCACACTATCAGTTGGCGTGTAATACAAATCACTTTCGCTTTATCTTAACGTGCTGTTAACTAGTAGTAATTATGACATCAGTTTTAGTTGATTATTTAACGATGTATTTGCATACAATAGGCCTATCCATCAAGTGATATATTGTATATCACCATATCCGTAAAGCCATCAAAAATGGACGCCGAACACGTGGGGCGTTGACACATTCGTAGTATGTTTTATTTGTCGTATATTTGCTGTGCCCTTGACGCAGTGGTCATATTTATTTCAATATATTTTTTACGATTAAAAACATAACTGGCAAACCATTTGTTACTTATTCCTCTGATGTCATGTTGATTTAACTTAAAGAAAATGTCATGGTTAATTGTATTAAATGCCTTAGATAAGTCGAGAATCACAGCCAATGTAATATATTTGGTAGTTTTGTCATTTGCGTTTGCTATGTCTTTAAGTATGTGCAATATTTTACTATATGCATTTGCCGACGAAACAATTTAGTGATCAAACACGCGAATCTTATTGCCAATTTGTTTGGTTGCGCAAAAACTGCGCCAAGTGTCTAAGAAATCATGATATTGTCAGTAGCAATATAGGTCCCTTAGCGGGGACGCGTCCGTTTTTTCGTCGGAGGAAAGAGGAAAGTGACGTCATAACTAGGTCAAGGTCAAGTACCCGGATGTAGGTAAAGGTCAAGTACCCGGATGTAGGTAAAAGTCAAGATCAAGTACCCGGATGTAGGTCAAGGTGAAAGGTCAAGGTCAAATACCCGGGATGTATGTCAATTGGCGCCCCACGGCGGATTTTTTCCGGAACTAAAATAGTACAAGTAGCACCCTAGCGGATAAGTCGTGAACTACAAACAACAGTGGTGCCACCTTACGGACAAGTTTTGGCCTAAATGTGGAAGTACTGCCTAATTTGGTGCGTCTTATTTATGAAAATTGGCGCCCCTTGGTGGAAAGGTTACGAACTGAAAGAGAAGTACAAATAGCTCCCCCTAGCGGATTTCAGTGAATCAAATATCGATACTGCATAAGTTCGTACCTCTTGATTCTTTTTTTCTCTTTTTACTATAAAAATAGGTCAAAGACGTCATTAAATAGGTCAGTGACGTCGTTAAATAGTCCATTGCGCATGCGCAATGGTGTCTTTTCTGATGCCCCTTAGGTTGTCGACCATTTGTTTAGGTGTAGACCTCTCCTAGCCTATACATTTACAACTTTAACATAGGTCCAAACCTGACGAATCGGTAGAGATCTAGTAAAATAAGTCAAATTATGGCATATTTGATCACCATACATATCTACGACCTTCCCCTCACCCTGTTTGTAAATTTTTACCTATCAATGTCTCTTATAGTCGACCATTTGTTTAGATGTAGGCCTCTCCTAGCCTATACATTTACAACTTTAACATAGGTTCAATCCCGAAGAATAGATAAAGAGAACTAATAAAATAAGTCAAATTATGGCATATCTGATCACCATACAGATCTATGACCCGCCCATCACCTTGTTTGTAAATGTTTGCCTATCAATGTCTCTTGTTACTTGCACACGTCGGCTGCTTCCTGTATTAACAAAGAGGTATTTGTCAATTTCTGGTTACCATACATATCTACGACCTTCCCCTCACCCTGTTTGTAAATTTTTGCCTATCGATGTCTCTTATTACTTGCATATTGCGTTCCTATGTATGTTATTAATGGCAGACGTGAAGTGATTCCTGAACATGTAACATTCTTTGAGACATCTTTATCAACAAAATCGAGGTCTCGCAATGCTTTAACATTCATTAGTGCTATAGTTTTTAAACAATGCTACAGTTTTACATAGGACATTTGCACTTACCACAGTTGATTACCCGGATGCAAGCTGGTATGAACTTGTATTCCCAAAACTCCCCTGACGGATAGATCATGAACTACAAACATCATCCCTGGCGGATATCAGTGAACCAAATATCGATACTTCTGAAGTTCGTGTCTCTTGTTTTTGTCAAGTGCTTACTCCTGGTGGATACATCATCATCAACTGAAAGCACCCCTGTTAGATAAGCGGTGAACTAATTAACTACTCTGCAGTCCGCGCTTTTGTATTTTCTACTCTGCAGTCGGTGATCTTTCGGCACGCCCACGTGACCATTATGTTCTGTCGAACTGTTATAAAAGGCCTGCGTCTGATTTTTGTGGTCATTATATCTTACATTTTGGAAGATGAACAACATGACTAGTGATAACGTCCGACAAGAGAGTTTGCTACCGAAGGCGCAGCCTTCTCCGGCTACGGGCCCACTCGACTTCTCAACCCCGACAATCAATCCGGACCAACAACCAGCGACCAGTTCAACGACCAGTTTGACGACCAGTTCGACGACCAAAACAATTTCGTCACCAGCTCAGTCAACCAATCCAACCATCAACCCGACGTCTTCTCCTCCGTCGAAACGTCGGAAACTTTTGCTTCGTTATGCCTGCTGCATGTGTGGCAGTACCTTCAAGTATAAAGGGAATTGGCCCGCTCATGTGAAGCAGGGCTGCTGCCAAAGGAAGCAAGATAAACAGCGGCTACGTAAAGAACAACTTGAAGAGATAATAGTAAGTTTCAATTTATCATAGTGTTCAAATGTTATTCAGGTCTTGTTCTAAGTCAAAGCCTGCTACAAAGAACATAATATTATATTTCTCTTGTACATACCAGTTGACCACTCATTATTAAGCTCATCTCGTTACTGTTTCAGCGACAACAAAACGAACCCATTGCTACAACCGTCGCTACTTCTGCTTCTTCTCCACATATCGCGGGAACTGGCAACCGACTACAGTTACCATCTGTCAACCGACTACCATCAACGTTGTACCACGATAGTACTATGGCTAACGTCATCCTCAAAACACCCAACTTCCACGCACCTGCAGCCTTCAACGACATCAACTTAGACGAACCAATTAGCCGACCGTTCGTGACAACTTCTGTCGACACGACCGATGTGACAACTTCGACCATTCCTGTCGATGTCAGAACTTTCACTGATACTGCCCATGTCACAACTTCCGCTCCTGCGCATGTCACAACTTTCCCTCCTACCATCACTTAAACGACTACCAAAACTTCACTGCATCGGAGCCCTCTACCACGGGGCTGGAGAGCCTATCTGTTCGATGTGTACCATTTATTTCCCTGTGACCGAAATGAAGAAGACGCTTGCACGTCACATAACATGTAGCAACTTTGAACTCTCAAGACGACAGTGCCGTGGTTGCGAGATAGACCATCCTAGTAAATTTGTAAAAGTGTTTTGTTAGATGCCGGTGTGAAACTATCTGACGTAACAGTCGAACAGTAGTGTAATATCAATACTTGGCTGCAAGAAGCAGTTTCGAAACTGTGGCGAAACACTATGAAACAAATGGTTCTGACAGTAATGGAGGGTGACCTGTAAATAACTTTCTTTTGTCTTGCACACGATTAAACTTTGCAAGACTCTGTATCAATGTCTACTCTCTGGTTCTTGTAGTTATGGAGTGTGATATGTAAATACGTTTGTGTTGTTCACGAATAAACTGTGCAAACCTTATCTTGTGTCTTTACTTAACCAAACTAAGACCAACGACTTCCACGAATCAAACTTTGACTAGCGAGATGCACGAACCAATCATTCAAACAAACTTGTCTTACAAATGAAACACAAAACACTTAGATCAACGAGCGACAAGAACCAAACATGTCGAACAAACGAAACACCAAACATAACAGGTTACTGCATAAAATTCCACCAAAAGGAGGCAAATAGACGGTTTATCGCGTAAGATTCCATCAATTTGACGGAATTCCATCGGAGTAGACGGGTTACTGTGTGAGATTCCATCAATTTTACGGAATTCCATCGGAATAGACGGGTTATCGCGTAAGATTCAATCAATTTGACGGAATTCCATCGGAATAGACGGGTTACTGTGTGAGATTCCATCAATTTGACGGAATTCCATCGGAATAGACGGGTTATCGGGTAAGATACCATCAATTTGACGGAATTCCATCGAAATAGACGGGTTATCGGGTGAAATAGTCATTCCGTTGTTTGCATTTGAACAGTAAACACGTACATCATGAGCTTATCGACTCGTCTACCAGCTGCCAACAAGCCTACACCAGTATTCCGGGCGGCCTTCCAGTGCCCCGATTGTAAGAGACATTTCACACGCAAAGATAGCTGGAAACAACACATTGCCCGTAGTCGCTGTAGGTCATCGACAGGTACTACGTTGTTCAGTTCACTTGTTCCGGCGCCCGCTATGACACATGTACCTACGGTTCCATCAACAAATTCGACATTCCCGTCGCCATCGCAGGTGACCATGGAGTATACAAAGAAGATGGCGCTGGTTGATCCACGTATTTTGGAAAACATTCAACCGCAACGTCCTTCGACTGCTAACCCTGTAGGGAGTGTTCTGCGACGACTCGACAATGAAATGCAAGGCATATTGGAATGAAGTGATATACACGAGAGGTAAAAAGTTGTGTTGTATAACCAGGTATTGAGTCAGTACAACGATCTTTCCGACAAACGTATCCAAGAACCCGTGCGTGTGGTCATTGATAAATTTGCCACCAAAGTCGAAAACAAAGTACAACCTGCTAACGAAAATGAAATCGTCGAAAAGAAGACCATCGAAAACAAAATCATCGACAGCGTTCCAAAAACTATGAAGCAGAAAGCACGAAGTCTACTCGATAAAATGAAAGGTGTCGTAAGTTGGAACGATCGCGGCGAGATGATGTACAGAAACAAGGCGGTTCCCGGAAGTAATATCGTGGATCTTGTGAATGACGTGTTGAGAAAACGGAAGTCGTTTGAACCGGTGGGATGGAAAACCTTCGCTCGTGGTCTCAAGGATTTGAACACGCCCATGGATTTAGTAGGTAACCCCAATCGTTGGACTTACATGCAGACAGTGTCAGAGGACGACGATATATCAAAGGTAAAAAGCAGTCTGTTTGACAGGGCTCGTCATCGGCATCGAAGACGTCCGGTGTCGCCACGGCGCGCAGCTCATTCGGCCACACCATTGCAACACTTGCGTTGGGAACCTATTAATAGTCTTGCACGACACGACACCTGCATTATTACGACATGTCTCCTCGCGTAGGTAAGAAGACGAAGCGTTCACACGATGCATTGAAAAGTATTTACTACGACACGAAACTAACCGGAAGTTACGGGGGGGTTGATGCCCTGCGTCGTGCTTCACGTGCTTCACATGCTTCACGTGCATCGTCGAAAGAGGTGAAACGGTGGTTGTCGGAACAAGACACTTACACACTACACAAACCAGTGACATATCGTTTCAGGCGTAGACGTGTCGTAGTGGGTGGTATAAATCAACAATGGCAGGCCGATCTGGTAGACATGTCACGTTTAAAAAGGTACAACGACGGTCACACTTTCATTTTGACCGTGATAGACGTGTTCTCCAAGAAAGCGTGGTCTGTTCCATTGAAAAACAAATCGGGGCCGTCCCTCACGACGGCGTTTCGTCGGTTGTTAAAGGACAATGATGGCCCACTGTCATTGCAGACGGATAAAGGAAAAGAGTTTCTGAATAGGCAACTGCAAGAGTTTCTGAAAGAGAATGGTATCCACCATTTTACGACACACAACGAAGAGACCAAGGTGTGTATCGTGGAACGTTTCAATCGTACTCTGAAGACCCGTATGTGGAGATATTTCACGAAAAACAAGACGTTAAAGTACCTGGACGTATTACACCACCTAGTCGATTCGTACAACGACAGTTATCATAGAAGTATTGGAATGGTGCCGTCTGAAGTGAACGTGATCGATCAAGAAGAGATTTGGCAAAGGTTGTACGGAAATGAAGGACACGGAAAAGTCAAACCGGTTTTAAAAGTGGGCGATAACGTGCGTATCAGCAAATTCAAGAAACAATTCAAAAAAGGTTACTTACCCAACTGGAGTGACAAGATATTTACCGTCAAAACAGTTCATCGTTCCGATCCGCCTGTTTATCGTTTGATCGATGATCAAGATTCGCCGATAGAGGGAACATTTTACGAACAAGAACTACAGAAAGTGGTTGTGGCCGAAGATAAACTTTATCGTATCGATAAATTGTTGCTGCAGCGCAAGCGAGGAAAAAAGACACAGGTCCTAATCAAGTGGATAGGGTATCCCGACTCGTTTAACAGCTGGTTGGATAAAGCGTCACTCGTTGCGTATAAAGGTTAGTACACATCGATCGAACCGTCATTCGTGTCATGGAAGATACGACGAACGTTCGATTCGAAAACACAGAGCTCGAAGATACCGTAAGTAACAGCAAACGTTGGGTGTTGTTTGGAAATACGTGCCCGAAAACGGAAATCGTCTTCTTCTGCCAAATCGTCATACTGTACACCGTTATATTGGTCAGTATCTACAACCTGACTAAAGAAGACGGAAACTCTAATCTGTGGACGGCTTTGTTGAGCAGTTGCCTGCGATACCTGTTACCTAATCCGTCTATGAAACGCGGTGAACATGTCGTCTGATTTTTACCTGACATTGCCCAGCAACGCGTCTATGGAGTTAAATCCCGACAACACGTTGACCCACTATGTCACGGCTTTGCCGCAACGCATCAGTTTAGTCGGTCAGTGGGAGTGCGGACTGGTGGAAATTCAATACCCGCACAGTTGGTACAACGTACGAGAGGAAGATAATAGGTTTCACCTCAATGAACTGGAGCACACGGGACTCTACAACACTGCCAAAATCGAGCATGGATATTACTACAGTCCGGTCATACTGATATACAACATCAACAAAGCTCTGGCGAGGATGTCAAAGGATGGAATGAAGGCGAAATTTAGCAACATCGACATCTCCAGCGGGTGACCTTGCACATGACACCCCTCACTGTGTTCAACATACCATTCCAGAACGCCATGCAGACCATACTAGGTTTTCACTCGTCCATCGTCACCAGTCCCAAAGCAGCGGACACACGCGAGTACAAGCTAGGTGAAAAAGACATAGATCTCAAGCTGACGTCCATCGTGTATGATACGCCAAATAACGACGAGTACACCTTCCGCAAAGAAGCCGATTCCGTTATAGACATGGCGCAGGGATTTTACTCGCTGTACGTCTACACCGACGTTGTTGAATCACGTGTGGTCGGAAACAGTGTCGTCCCTCTGTTGAGGATTGTACCGATAGAAGGAAATCACGGAAACGTGGTGTCAAAAAGTTTTGACAATGTACAATACGTTCCCGTCTTGCACAAATAATTTACGACCATCGAGATCGATATAAGAGACGACACGGGACATCGCGTACCATTCGAGCGAGGTAGAGTGACGGCAACACTTCACTTTCGACGACGCAAACCATCATTTTTTTAAACATGAGTCGTAGTCATTCCTACGAAGACTACTACGTCAGACAAGTCGGCGACGGATTGCCCGTGTTTGTTGGGGCAAGAGTGCAACGAGGTCACGGTCTAGGTAGTTTGTTCGGTGGCCTCATTCGAAGTGCTATGCCACTCATAAAAAGATGCGCACTCGCTTTGGGAAAAGGAGCGTTAAAGACAGGTTTGGGTGTGGCCGGCGACGTGTTTTCTGGAAACAGTGTGAAAGAAACCGGAAAAGACATGATCGGTAGAGTTTTGGGAAGCAGTGGGCCTCCGAGCATACGCGACGTTCCTCGCACTATAAAACGCAAGCCGACGAGAACCCTAGCCAGTGTCGCCAAGAGACGCAGACGACAGAAGACGCGTCGAGACGACATATTCGGCTAGACATGGCTTTTGTCCACCAGTTGTCGTGTGAGGGAGTCAAAAGCGAATTGGACCTGTTTAGTTTATCGACGACACAAACGAGTATCGAACACGCACAATGGATCGAGCATCGACCTGTCGCCTCGATAGGTACGGGTGGTCCTATCGAATTCTTATTGCCCGGATCGGGAGACGATTACCTGGACGTGGCCAACACTTACCTGTTGGTGCGAACACGTATAGTCAAAGGAAACGGGGACGACATCCACCAAGCCGCACCTGTTGGACCAGTAAACAACTGGATGCATTCTCTGTTTAGTCAAGTCGACGTGTCTTTGAACGGTACCCTCGTCAAACCTTCAACGAATACCTATCCTTATCGAGCGTACATAGAAACGTTACTGAGTCATGGAGCAGAAGCGAAGAAGAGTCAACTGACTACTGCCTTGTGGTACATAGACACGGCTGGACACATGGATGCCACCGACGACACTAACAAGGGTCTGCAAAAAAGAAAGACCTATATTACCCGTAGTCGAATCGATTGGTCGTCTACAGGTTGACCTTTTCTTCCAAGACCGCTATCTACTGAACGGCGTCGACGTGAAAATTCGACTAGTACAGAGCAAGGATGCTTTTGCACTCACGGCTGCTGGTGGTGACAATGCCGATTACAAGGTACGCATAGTCGAAGCAATTTTGTTTGCACGAAAAGCCAAACTGAATCCTGCCGTACAGATGGGTCACATCAAAGCGCTACAAAAGGGAACGGCCAAGTATCCGTTGCGAAGAGTCGATTGCAAGGTATTTTCCATACCGCGAGGTGCCATGTCGCACACTCACGAAAACGTTTATTTGGGTGTCTTACCCAAGAGAATAGTCTTGTGTTGTGTAGACAACGACGCTTACAATGGAACATTCGCCAAGAATCCGTTCCACGTAAAGCACAACAACTTGAACTTTCTTGCATTGTACGTCGACGGGCAAGAGGTTCCGGCTAAACCACTCCAGCCTAATTTCAACAATGGTGCCTACGTGAGAAGTTACAGTAATCTATTTGCTGGAACGGGAAAGATGTTTCAAGACGAGGGAAACAACATCAGTCGGGACGAATTTGGCAAAGGATACACCCTGTTTGCGTTTGACATCACACCAGATTGTTGTGACGGTCCCCATTTCAATTTGGTACATAAAGGCAACATACGAGTCGAGATGCACTTTAATCAACCTCTCGACCAAACGATCAACGTCGTCGTCTACGGAGAATTCGAGACGGTTTTGGAGATTGACCGCAACAGAAACGTCGTCTACGATTACTGATGGATACGTCACAGATAGAAAGACTCCTTGCGGCGGATGCTTACACTAGGGCCGTTGTTCGAGGCGTACTATCTAAAGACGGGTTACCCACTACTCCTATGACGACCTATCCGGCAGCTTTCGCGTGCAACACTCATTCGAGCGATGAACCGGGTCAACATTGGATCGTGGAGAATACTTCGACTCCTACGGTTTGCCACCTCGACACGTCGAATTCGTGGATTTTCTACAGAGCAACTGCGTAACTTGGACTTTCAACAAGAGAACGCTTCAGTGCCCGCTGTCTAACGTGTGTGAACAATACTGTGTCGTGTACTTGCTGCACCGAAGTCGAGGCGTACCCACGAAGACGTTTGTGAACACTTTCGGGAACGATTTAGTGAACTATGACTGTCGTGTTTTCGATTTTGTTAAGAGTCCATGTAAGGTTTGCATGTAACGTTGACATGCACGTTCTTGTATTACCTTAATTAAGCAATACAAAAGTCGACACCATATGTGCGTTTGTGAATTTTTTTATTCAGACACCCAATATTTCCCTATCCTTTAACATGAAGAAAAGATAAAATGTTAGAAAAGCGACGAAGGTGTGTGCTTGAATGAGTGGGCGAGTGAGTGAATGCGTGAGGGCTTGTGTGAGTGAGTGAGTGAGTGAGTGAGTGAGTGAGTGAGTGAGTGAGTGAGTGAGTGAGTGAGTGAGTGAGTGAGTGAGTGAGTGAGTGAGTGAGTGAGTGAGTGAGTGAGTGAGTGAGTGAGTGAGTGAGTGAGTGAGTGAGTGAGTGAGTGAGTGAGTGACTGAGTGACTGAGTGAGTGAATGAATGTGTGAGGGCTTGTGAATGGGTGAGGGCTTGTGTGAGTGAGTGAGTTAGTGAATACGTGAGGGCTTAAGACAATGAGAAAGGTTCCCAAAGTATGCATTGCATTACACTATGAAAAAGACACAATATGTGGTTTGCACAGTTTATTCATGTACAACACAAACGTATTTACATGTCACACTCCATAACTACAAGAACCAGAGACTGAACAATGTTTCGTCACTGCTATGACACAGAGTTGCATTGAAGTGTCGACATTACACAACGCAGTGTCTACAAGTAATTAGCGCGGACACTGCACAATAGTTTTCCGTGAGTATTTAGTCCATTTTTGTAGCCACGACCAAGTCCCCAAAAGCCCTCTTTCGATGATACACGCTCCACTAGTTCAGCATTTCCGGTTGCCCGCAATACGGCTCGCAAATCCTTTGACGCCTTGAACTTTGCGAGGAGCAAATGTCGCATCTAGTGAACACGGACATCGTTCCAACCAGATCTCGTCTCTCCAATCTGTTTGCTTTTTCGTTTTGCCAAGTGCGCATGCTTTGCACTTTGACGCGCTCTGCGCATTCGACGTCGCCGTGATACAATGCCTTCCTGTATTGATAGGATGCTCGACCGAATTAAAGACCCGACCGAATGCTTCGACCCTGCATGGGTAAAGGTTTCACAAGGGCGAGTCGGCCCCTGAAAATTCAACTCGTTTCGGTTTCACAGCGACCTCCGGTTCTGGTTGAGGTCCCGGTGCGCAGAGGCTTGATGGCACGACTGGTCGGTTGACATCTGGTGACTGTGGTCGACTGCCAGATACCACGAACGGTCGGCAACACGGTTCGTCTACGTCGCTGAAGGCCGCAGGAGTGTGGTATTTCGATGTTTTCAACATGATGTTGACCATGGTGTCGTCGTAATATGAATGCCGGTCCGATTGACAAAACACCGCGCTTATATATTTAGTAAACGTGCCGAAAAGTCACGTGGGCGTGCCGAAAGATTATGGATTTTAGGATAGTACATTAAGGTCACGTGGGCGTGCAGAGTAGAAAGTACAAAAAAGCACGGACCTCAGAGTAGAAAGTACAAATGCGCGGACTGCAGAGTAGTTATTTAGTTCACCATTTATCTAACAGGGGTGCTTTTAGTTGATGATGATGTATCCACCAGGAGTAAGCACTTGACAAAAAAAACAAGAGGCACGAACTTAAGCAGTATCGATATTTGGTTCTTTGATATCCGTCAGGGATGATGTTTGTAGTTCATGATCTATCCGTCAGGGGGAGTTTTGGGAATACAAGTTCATACCAGCTTGCATCCGGGTAATCAACTGTGGTAAGTGCAAATGTCCTATGTAAATATGTAGCATTGTTTAAAAACTATAGCACTGATGAATGTTAAAGCATTGCGAGACCTCGATTTTGTTTATAAAGATGTCTCAAAGAATGTTCAGGAATCACTTCACGTCTGCCATTAATAACATACATAGGTACGCAATATGCAAGTAATAAGAGACATCGATAGGCAAAAATTTACAAACAGGGTGAGGGGAAGGTCGTAGATATGTATGGTAACCAGAAATTGACAAATACCTCTTTGTTAATACAGGAAGCAGTCGACGTGTGCAAGTAATAAGAGACATTGATAGGCAAACATTTACAAACAGGGTGATGGGCGGGTCGTAGATATGTATGGTGATCAAATATGCCATAATTTGACTTATTTTATTAGTTCTCTCTATCTATTCTTCGGGATTGAACCTATGTTAAAGTTGTAAATGTATAGGCTAGGAGAGGCCTACACCTAAACAAACGGTCGACTATAAGAGACATTGATAGGTAAAAATTTACAAACAGGGTGAGGGGAAGGTCGTATATATGTATGGTGATCAGATATGCCATAATTTGACTTATTTTACTAGTTCTCTCTATCTGTTCGTCAGGTTTGGACCTATATTAAAGTTGTAAATGTATAGGCTAGGAGAGGCCTACACCTAAACAAGTGGTCGACAACCTATGGGACATAAGAAAAGACACCATTGTGCATGCGCAATGGACTATTTAACGACGTCACTGACTTATTTAATGACGTCTTTGACCTATTTTTATAGTAAAAAGAGAAAAAAGAATCAAGAGGCACGAACTCAAGCAGTATCGATATTTGGTTCACTGAAATCCGCTAGGGGGAGTTATTTATACTTCTCTTTCAGTTCGTACCCTTTCCACCAAGGGGCGCCAATTTTCATAAATAAGACGCACCAATTTAGGCAGTACTCCCACATTTAGTCCAAACCTTGTCCGTAAGGTGGCACCATTGTTGTCTGTAGTTCACGACTTATCCGCTGGGAGAGCAACCTGTACTATTTTAGTTCCGAAAAAATCCGCTTCGGGGCGCTACTTATACGGTTGTAGTTCCTGAAAAAATCTGCCAGGGGCGCCACTTCACCTACATCCGGGTACTTGACCTACATCCGGGTGTTTGACCTTGACCTACATCCGGGTATTTGATCTTGACCTACATCCGGGTACTTGACATAGTTATGACGTCACTTTCCTCCGACGGAAAAACGGACGCGTCCCCGCTAAGGGACCTATATTACTACTATTGTCGTTGGTGTGCCGCGAATACTAACCATGAACAATGAGTGCTTACACATACTGATGTCCAATTGTTGTTCCCAAATTAGATGTTTCATGATAATAATAATAAATATTATTCGTAAACGGTAATACCTTTAGTTAAATTTAAATGTACGGAAACAATATTTCTTATATTCATATTCCAGCCTTAGCATAATGTACCAGTTCCCACGAGAATTAGGCTAACAAACACGCACACACGTGCTCGCGCACGCACATTCACGCACATGCGAAATGTCCACATCCAACCGGTATGCCTTACACCAAAGTCTCGTTAGTTATCGGTGCGTTGTTATTAGCTTTGATACACATTGTGACGTATCGAAACGTACGCATTACGATATCATATATGAAAATGGCGACATCGTTAATCGCAATAAACCGAAATAAGTATACATACTGCGCTTCCGTTCCCTCAGGGGTCGCTTCAACAGTTACTTTAGTGGAACGTTATATTCGTGTTATTGACTTACTTGACTTAAATGCCTAGGCCAATTTGACCCCTCGCTATCATCCTGGATGTGACACCCCTCCAATTCGTCCTGTTTAGAGCACACCTCTCTACTGTTAAAAGCGGCAGTCCAGTTTCCTATCTAACGTGGTCGCTCCATCTCTTCCGTGGCCTTCGTCCTTATCTGTGTCCTTTAAAGTCTTCATTGAAAGCAATTTTATGAGGTTTTCGTTTGGCATACGGCACACATGCCCAAACTACCGGAGTCTCCCATGTCCGATGACATCTGATATGGATTCAGGATTAAATGTCTCATTTGTGATCTAGTTATCTCGTAGTCTGCTTGCCCTAGTAACACCTCTGATTGCCCGCAGGCAACGCATCTCAAAACCTCTCATTCGTTTTCATAGCTAACCTTTCGTGCGATGAAAAGAATCAATATACGAAATAATACGCCATGATTTCATAACAAACATCCAACATCCGCCCCAATGATCAACTCACTGCGTACATGGTCAGAAAAGGTCGATTTTCCTTAACTGTCAGACAGGGAGTGTTGTCAGTTTTATTATAAATGAGCTATTACAAACCTAGTCCAGCAGCCGAGGGGGTAACCCCGTTTTGCCGATATAGTTTTTTTATTATTATTATTCATCTCTAGCATGTACATAATGATATCCAGGGGGTGTGGAGATATCACCTTTGGGCATTTTGAAAAAAATGAACAAAATCCTAAATGACCGCCAATATAAACCAGACAAGATACACGCATGATTAAAAGTTTGTTTTATATGTTTCCAGACATGAGGAATTCGATTCCACCATAATTGATATGAAAAAATGTAAAGAAAAAAAAATGGCGGTCTAAAATGGTTCTCTACTATGCAAATTGTCACGTTTTTTTAACCATGTAACGTATACACACGATTAAAACGTCTTTTTACCTGTTTTCTTACATAAGAAACTCCATAGTACCATCATTTCATTGGTTAAATGTAAAGGACTCAATGAAAATGGTTGCGAAATTGCGACAAACGGTATATATATGTTCACACTCTACTATGTGCGATCTATGGAAGGCTTACCCGATGGCATACGTGCGCAATTCACCAACGGACAGCACACGATTCACCACAACGCTGGTCTGTTCAATGGCATTTGGAGTGGCGTGGCCATTGAAACTACCTTCATGAGGTATGGTCATGGACAGAGTGGGATCATTGGAATAACTCTGAAACCGGAAACTCTCAAAACCTGGGCTTACAGCTTGCATGCCTGCCATATTATCAACGACGACTTGAACGAGATGAGAGGTAACGAACGACCATCTCTCCAAACTTCGCACAAAGAAGAAACGGCCGCAAGAATCAAGGGAAACGATCAAGACAGGAAAGCTCTACGCGATTAATTGGAGCTTTGGAGAGATCCACTTGACCCAGAGCAACATCCAGATGAGCTGATGAACATTGTTACTAGGCAAGTTGTGAATCACTCCTCGGTCAATGTCGACAAGGCGGATTTGCTAGGAAAAACTGACTGACTAAGTGACTGTGTTAACTACACAGTCACTTAGTGAAAAGTGACGTCTATCTGGTGTTCGACATATACATTGAGGGCAGTACTAAGGAGGCAACCCGACGCGGCAGGGACAAAGGAGCAAGCAGGGTCTACACATTACGTTGCACAGCTCGCCTGCCACCACAAAACGTCGTCCTAACCGTCACAACGAACAAAGATCAACTGATTGCTCTCATCGGTGAGGATTTGGTTTCGTAGAAGGCTGACTTTTAAATGCATAAACTAGTCGTCAATGGCAGAGACCCTGTTCCTGTAGAAATCGCAAATAGTTGTGTAAACAAAGGTCAAGACATGGCTACAACGCTGGAGGTGGGAGACACTCTGATTGTGCAACAAGTTTCAAGTGTAGAGGGTGGTACCGTCCTGTACGTTGCAGATCACACCGACATATTTGTTCTCTTGTTGTATTTATTTCACCAGGGCAGTATATCCTGCAAAATTCTAATGGTTTCGCCAAGTCAAGGACGAACTGTCCTAGATTGTTAACGCAACTGCAGAAGAGTGCGGCTCCATCGTCCCAAATCTACTAGCTGCTCACAGTCTCACAAGTTGTGATACTGTGGCATCATACTATGGTGTTGACAAGGTTGCAGTTCTGAAAGTTCTGAGACATGGCCAGTGTTATCTCAAGTTACTGGGAAACACAGGCGGACCACCTTTTCCGGAAGTAGTGGACCAGGCCACAGACTTCATGTTGCCTGCTATGGTAAGCAAAGATGTCATTCGATGACGGAAGCACACCAACAAATGTAAAATAAGCAGAAGCAAGGTTTCCGCACCAAGGCTGTGTTCATTACCACTCACAAGTGAAGTGTTCGAACAAAATATAGCCAGAGCCCATCTGCAATTTGGCTTCATGCCTTGGACCCAAACCCACCTGTATTAGACCCTACATCTTAAGATCGGTCGCAGGAGGAGGGGACTATTGCGCTCAGTCCAACTAATGTCCCCCCAGACACTTCGTTAGCCCCAACTGGGTTGCTAAAGCTGACCAAGTGTTCGTGTCGTAGTGAAATACCATGTAGCACGAACAAGTGCAGCTGCAATAGCTCTTACATGGCATGCACACACCATTTTCCACAAATGAGAGTGGCAAGTACGTTCTACATGATGGAGATGACGAGGACTGATACTTAGAAAGGTATGAATTTCACGAAGTGATGATTTTATGTCATTCTCCTCATATGATAACACATGGAAAATAAATTGTGTCATGTTCTTATGTTTTTTGTTAGCGGAACATGAAATATAGTCTTTTTTTCGCATCGTCGGTAACAATTTGTAGCATACTTATAGCCGTCATTTTGTTTTCTTTATATTTGTTTCATATAAATTATGGTGGAATCGAATTCCTCAAGTCTGGAAACATATAAAACAATATTTTAGCAATGTGTATATCTTGTCTGGTTGCAAAGATATGATAAGTTGATTTTGGCGGCCATTTTTCGATTTTTTCATTTTTTTCAAAATGCCCAAGTTTGAGAACTCCACACCCACCTGGATATAATTATATACATGCCAGAGATAAATAATCAACAAAGAAAAAACTATATCTTCAAAAAGAGGTTTGGTAAAAGAAATGCCCTTTGGCTGCCGGACTAACCTGCCTAAATGTACTAGAATCAACGTGAACTTAAATAATTTAAACATATTGACAACAAAATGTTGCACGCAAATTTTAACATTCTGAAAATCAACTATAATAGCCTGTTAATTTCTTCCTAATTCTGCATCAATGTTCTGTAGATTCAGTTTACAAAAACTACACGCATGAGCACATTACGTGATTGAGTAGTTGGTAAACAATCTGTTAACTTTAATATATATATAGATATAATATAATATATATATATATTCAACCACACGTACGTATTCGTACAGCTGTCATAAGTAAAATCCTTGAGAGCTACCTGCTCGTTTCAGTTGGAACCAAAAACACAACCACACGATATTACAGACACAAGGTAAGGTGCAATGTTCGCGTAACGAACTTTACTTACGCATTATAGTCTCTCAAACACAGACAGGCGATTGAATAAGTAATTGAACATGTCAAACACCATGTGTGTACAGACGATTGCGGATGCAGTCTACATGCGAGTTTGCATAAGGGAGTAAATGAAACTGGCCATAAATAGTTGCAACGAATCGATTGAAACCTAAACAGTCTCTATTAAGTTCACAATGATATTGGCCATCTACGTGCTAATATTAGTTTGCTTATGATTTCCACTGAGCGGAGCGTGAGGAAATAGTGTCTGGGTGTGTGTGTGTGTGTGTGTGTGTGTGTGTGTGTGTGTGTGTGTGTGCGCGCGCGTGAACGTGTGCGCGTTTGTTTGCGTGTGTGCGTATGTGTGTCCGTATGTGTGTGCGTACGTGCGCGCGTGTGCGTGTGCGTGTGTGCGTGTGTGCGTGTGTGCGTGTGTGCGTGTGTGCGTGTGTGCGTGTGTGCGTGTGTGCGTGTGTGCGTGTGTGCGTGTGTGCGTGTGTGCGTGTGCTTTTCGTCTATAATTGTGGTTATATTTGTGTGTGCACTCTTTCACGTGCCTTCCAAATTGTAAAAACGTGATGTGCTCGTAATTTCTTTACGTCCAAAGGTGTCAACATATATTTACCTTGCACTTGTTACTACGTGTCGACAAAATGTTTATAAACAGAGGGTCTTTTCCCATATTTAAGTACGGGAGTGAATGGCAACTCAAAAACGACGACAAAGGTGACGTGCACGTGCTTGCGGAAGGCCAATGATATGTAAGAGAATACTTAAACGATTTTTACATTTTTACCTTCTGAATGGTAATTGTCGTAGTCAGATACATTTGTATAGTTTTGCTTCAGGTCAGTCAGAATAGGACGGAGGCGATTCAAGCGATATGAAGTTTAACCTAGTAAGTAGTATTGTTTTCATACTATGCTATTGCTTTGATAATACTTTTTTAATTGTAATTCAAGTTCACCGTACGTTCGCATGTGTAACTGCACGCCCACACGGCACACGCAGTCATACGCGCGCAACGTGCATGTTTTCATACACACAAACAAACACGCACGCACGCATGCGCGCGCCCATACCCACCAGATGCCTCTGAAATGGGAAGTTTATAACTTACATATCTGAACTTTGTTGAACAATCAAATAATTTTTGTATTTCTGAAACTGTTTTATGCTACTACTTTATTATGGTATTCTGATAGTCCATGTAATAGCTCTCTGGATCTACCACGGTGCTTACAAGTAATGTATGGATATTATGTGGTGCATGTGAGCGAGTGGTGCATGTATAGTGTATGTGTTGTAGATGGTGCATGTGGTGTATGTGGTGTTTGTGGTTTGTGTGGTGCATGTGGTGAGTATGTGATGTAGAAGTGTGTGTGGTGTGTGGTTTATGTGGTTTATGTTCATTTTGTGATACATATGGTGCATGTGGTTTGTGTGGTTTGTGTGGTGCATGTTGTGCATGTCGTGCATTTGGTGCATGTTGTGCATGTGGTGCATGTGGTGCATGTGGTGAATGTGGTGCATGTGGTGCATGTGGTGCATGTGGTGTATGTGATGTATGTGGCGTATGTGGCGTATGTTGTACGTGTTATACGTGTTGTACGTGGTGTGCGTGGTGTGCGTGGTGTGCGTGGTGTGCGTGGTGTGCGTGGTGCACGTGGTGCACGTGGTGCACGTGGTCCACATGGTGCACGTGGTGCGTGGTGCATGTGATACATGTGGTGCACGTGGTGCACGTGGTGCACGTGGTGCACGTGGTGCATGTGGTGTATGTGCTGTGTACGTGGCGAACGTGTCGTGCGTGGCGTGCGTGGTGTGCGTGGTGTGCGTGGTGTGCGTGGTGTGCGTGGTGTGCGTGGTGTGCGTGGTGTGCGTGGTGTGCGTGGTGTGCGTGGTGTGCGTGGTGTGCGTGGTGTGCGTGGTGTGCGTGGTGTGCGTGGTGTGCACGGTGTGCACGGTGTTCGTGGTTTGCGTGGTGTGCGTGGTGTGCGTGGTGTGCATGGTGTGCGTGGAGTGCGTGGTGTACGTGGTGTGCGTGGTGTGTGTGGTGCACGTTGTATAGGTGGTGCATGTGGTGTATGTGGTGTATGTGGTGTATGTGGTGTATGTGGTGTATGTGGTGTATGTGGTGTATCTGATGTATGAGGTGTATGTGGTGCACGTGGTGTATTTGGTGTATGAGGTGTATGTGGTGTGTGTGGTGTATGTGGTGTATGTGGTGTATATGGTGTATGTGATGTATGTGATGTATGTGGTGTATGTGTTGCATATGGTGCATGTGGTGTAAGTGGTGCATGTGGTGTAAGAGGTGGATATGATGCATGTGGTGTACGTGGTGTATGTGATGTATGTTGTGGGTGTGGTGTTTGTGGTGTATGTGTGTATGTGGCGTGTATGGCTGTATGTGGTGAGTATGTGGTGTTTGTGGCATACGTGTGGATGTGGTGTATGCGTTTCATGTAGTTCATGTGGTGTACGTGGTGTATATCGTGTATGTGGTGTGTGTGGCGTATGTGGTATGTACGTGGTGTATGTGATGTATGTGGTGTAAGTGGTGTATATAGTGTGTAACTGGTGTATGTGTTATATATGTGATGTATGTGGTGCGTGTGGTGCATGTGGTGCATGTGGTGCATGTGAGGCATGTGATACATGTGGTGTATTTGGTGTATTTGGTGTATGTGGTGTATGTTGTGTGTGTGGTGTGTGTGGTGTATGTGGTGTGTGTGGTGTATGTGGTGTATTTGGTGTATTTGGTGTATGTGGTGTATGTGGTGTATTTGGTGTATTTGGTGTATGTGGTGTATGTGTGTATTTGGTGTATGTTGTGTGTGTGGTGTGTGTGGTGTATGTGGTGTATGTGGTGTATGTTGTATGTGATGTATGAGGTGTATTTGGTGTATGTGGTGCATGTTGTGTAGGTGGTGAATGTGTGTATGTGGTGTGTATGTGATGTGTTTGTGATGAACGTGGTGCATGTGTTGCATATGGTACATGATTTTATATGGTGTATGGGGTGTTTATGTAGTGTGTATGTGGTGTGTATGTGGTGAATATGTGGTGTGTATGAAGTGTGTACGTGGTTCATGTGTGAATGTGGTGTATGCGGTGTATGTGGTGTATGTGATGTATGTGGTGTATGTGGTGTATGTGGTGTATGTGGTGTATGTGGTACTTCTTATGTATGTGGTGAATGTGTGTATGCGGTGTGTATGTGATGTCTCTGTGGTGAACGCGGTGCTTTTGGTGCATATGGTACATGCCAACTTGTCTTCATCTACCTGTGATGCATGGACAATTGCCAAGGCTGTGCCTGGCGAAATGTGTCACGTGTGTTGACTGAAGTAAACATAAACCATACGCCATCAAAGGTGCAACGTTGATAAACTATCAAATCAGTGAGAACACGAGTGAAGTTTTGTTTTTATATAGCGAGGTATCCAGTCCTGAGGACTACGCAAAGCGCTTTATACTTTATTTGTTGACAAACCTGTTCACTCGAACACCATCTCGACCTCAACCACGCTTGCAATATATACGCGAAGACTATTCGTACACAAAAATATACCACTGTCTATAGCCAGGTACTCATTCATACAGCTGAGTGAAATGAAGCAGTATAGAATGAACGAACTTGACCATGCTTTAACACGGCAGCACAGGGTTCATACCCGGCTTCTCACGATTGATTATCCAATTATCTAGCCACTGCGCCATTGCACTTCACCCTCCGCTCTTTGGTTGCTACGTAACGTGTATACGAGAGAGTCAAATATCCCGCACCGGGGATACATGTGCAACCTGCTAAGGATTATATTACAAGATAATGAGACACGTCGCTTTGCCAACGAACTCGATTGAAGACACGTTTGATTAACAAATACTTACAATTGTGCTAATTATGTATAACTTATGTTTACTTTTATTTCAATACGAATGCGTTTACTTTCAGACGTATTCCAATGCGAACACTTTGTATATTTATGAAAGAATGTATTTTTTAAAAGAACCCAACTATGTTTTGAAATATTAATGGATGCACCTACTTTCACGGACTATTCGACTACGGATTCTCAAACGAATTTGACAGTGAGCGAATGTGAATATTCCGCAAACAGTTTATATACACGCATTTGGTGAAAGTGGTTGCTGGTATTTGCAATGCAATAAAGACGTGGGGCAACAGGAGCGAAAGTGGTGAATTCGATTAACCTGATGCATGTTATAAAGGCGATGAAGGCAATGAAGGTGGTAAAAGGTATAAAGGCGACGAAGACGATGCCAGCGACGAAGACGACTGAACAATGAGGGATATGAACGTGATGAAGTCGACGAGGATGATGACGACGTTGGTGGCGATGAATGCGATAAAGGGAAGAGGGACTATAGCGGTGAGGACAATGATGGCGATGATAACGGTTAGGGCGATTAGAACGATGATGGAGATGATTGCGATGACGACGATGAGGGCGATGAATGCAATGAGGACGATAACGACGATGACGGCGATGAGGTTGGCGGGATGATAGAACGATAGATGTACGTTCTGTGCTCTATCATCCGTAATGTGACTACAGGGCATATTCCACTGGGCGTTCATTCGTGACTACGATTGTACTTAGTTACACACAAGATACAACTCAAATCTGACCTGATTATATTAGCCTAGCTGTCGTGCTACATGCCACGCCCTCCAACATCAACTGTCACACCTGGGACGAACGAGACACGCCCATCGTCTATCTTGTCTTTTATCACGGTGATTTAAGGTGACACTGTCGCCAGTAAATATAATTCTACAATTATATAATTAATAATGTAGTTGTCTTGGTGCAAATTACTTATTAAGTTAAACGATTCACATTCTAATGATTTCTCAAATGATGATGTGCGCAGGATATCATTAATATGAAGTTTGAAAAATAGTACAGGCCTACTAGATATGACTACATTAATTTGAATCTAGGTTAACTACGCGATACGTTATGAATGATATATCATGTTATTATACCTTAGGTTTAATTAATCAACCGATTACATGTCAACGCGATTGTGTAAACAACTTGAACACACAATATATGTATGTTTCCATAGGCAAATTCAGATTACTTACGGCAGTTAATCTTAATTTCGGAAATATTTGTTAAGAAAATAAAGAAAACGAAAGATAATAAATCACCTGGAATGGATGGGATTCCACCAAAAGTACCTTTGGAAACTGTATGACAACTTAGCATGCCACTTGCAACAGCGTTCAACTTATCGTTAAGAGAGATAGTGGGTCCTTTTGGATGAAAAATATACACGTTACACCATGTTTAAAAGTGGTTCAAGAATTAAGTCCGATAATTATAGAACATTAAGTTTAACATGAGTGATTTGTAAATTATTAGAAAAGTGACATAACACTACGTCTTTACATGCCAATCATAATACCAACAGCGATATATGCCTGTGAAACGTGGAAGAATAAGGCGAGGATATCAACAATACTAGTTCATATTCCAACGACGATGTATCCGGTTCATATTGGGCATATCGTGGAGAGAGAGCACATCACCAATGAAGAAGTGATGAGGAGGGCAGGTCTGGATAGCCTGCATCACATAGTTGAGTCTCGATGACGAAGACAAGCGGAACATATCCTACGCCTACCAAGAGAGAGAACAACACATGTAGCAATGGAATAGATGCCTGAAGGTGGAAACAGAAGGAGAGGAAGGCCGACTGCTTCAGCGTAGTCCCTCCTTTCCTTCCTTCTTTCCTTCCTCCCTCCTTTCCTTCCTCCCTCCCTTCCTTCCTCCCTCCTTTCCTTCCTTCCTTCCTTCCTTCCTCCCTCCCTTCCTTCCTTCCTCCCTCCCTTCTTTCCATCTTCCCTTCCTTCCTCCCTCCCTTCCATCCTCCCTCCCTTACATCCTCCCTCCCTTCTTTCATTCGCTCGTTCGTTCTTTCCTTCCTTCCTCCCTTCCTTCCTCCCTTCCTATCTTCCTTTCTTTCTTTCTCCCTCCCTCCTTCCCTCCCCCCCTCCCTCCCTCCCTTCCTCCCTCCCTCCCTCCCTTCCTTCCTTCCTTCCTTCCTTTCTCCCTCCCTCCCTCTCTCCCTGCCTTTCATTCTTCCATCCTTCCTGCCTTTCTTTCTTCCTTCCTTCCTCCCTTCCTCCATCCCTCCCTTCCACCCTTCTTTCCTCCCTCCCTTCCTTCCTTCCTTCCTCCATCTCTGTCTACCTCCCTTCCTCCCTTCCTCCCTTCCTCCCTTCCTCCCTTCCACCCTTCCTCCCTTCCTTCCTTCCTTCAATCCTTCTTCCCTCCCTCCCTCCCTTCAATCCTTCCTTTCTTCCTTCCTTCCTTCCTTCCTTCCTACCACAATAAATTACATGACATATATTCGGACCAAGCAGTTTTAGTGTCTCTTCCGAAGGACAAAAGGTTGCAATACATTAATTCAACCGGAAACCCCATCATTGCGAGTCCGGTGACTTTCCACCATGCTATCTACACCCTTTCTGTTCAAACAGTTTGCCAAACACGGGTGTACAGTAAGGTGCGATTTAGTGATTTCCTTGAGCACAATAGTTAGTTTGTCGCCACTAACTTTACGCGCACTAATCGTGCGAAACAAGACCCATGTACACTCCAAGGTGAACACTATACGATGACACACTGCTGAGTGATTAGTCTATTCAGACGACCGGAATCTAACGTTTCCATTTACGATTGAGAATTATGGGAAACCATTTCGGTTCGCTCAAACTCGCAAACTCCAACCCCCTATGGGTGAATATTGTGAGTGGTGGCTTGGGTTAATACAAAATGCAGTACGTTATATCTGGACACTGCGAGGTTAAGAGGCCACCCATAACTGTACAGATATTGAACATAACGCATCGGACAGAAAGGCAGTGCATCTGTTTCAGAAGTGGCGCTTAGTGAGACAAATTAGGACACCAAGTAAATACCATTACTAAATAATGTGTGCGTGCATAGAAACATAGTGTACAACGACACTTTAGATAAATGTGTACACGATATAATATATGTGCGTATGCATGTATTTATGAGTATATGTACAAGATTATAATTGTTTGCAAACGTGTCCTAAATACTTCGTGCTGTCACTGCACATATGACAATTATGCTTAGAATATGGTTAACCAAACGGTGGGCTTTGGGAAACGAAAAACAACAAAGCTGTACACAAAATCGGAGCCGTACACAAATGTGGAGCCGTACAAAAAGGTGGAGCCGCACATAAAGGTGGATCTGTACACAAAGGTAGAGTCGTACACAAAGGTGGAGCGGTACACACATGTGGAGCCGTACACAAAGTTCGAGCCGTAGACAAAGGTGGAGCCGTAGACAAAGGTGGAGCCGTACACAAAGGCGGAGCCTTTGTCATAAATTACGCAAAGATACGTCAGTTATCGAAAGAGGACCGCATTGTTATACAATCCAGAAAATGCAATTAACTATCATATTTTCAACTTGTGAATAATTTATGTGTGGGCGCATATGATTTGATATACACGTACGCCACATCATAAATATTAGCAAATTAATAACAATTGACTACATCACAATTACCAATAACCTTCACCAGGTATATAATTTACTGTGTAGGACTTCGAATATTATATTGCCCCACGCTTATGACGTATCTAAATGAGGACACTATAGATCGAAGTGGACATTACTCGATATAATGCTCGAATTTTTTTCATGTGTCGATTAAACCGAGCACATGGATTTAATACATTAACTACATTTGTTATGATATATATATATACACGCGTAACGAGATACATCATTATATCTTACAAAGCAATCCCTATTGTTTGTGCAAACATGCAGACAAATTCATGGAACGTAAATAACGTATTGCCTTTTGTATTATCACTCGGCAAATTTACACATGCGTGTCTTCTAGGTACGATATTCCGAGCCGTTATCGAAATTTAGAACTGCCACGTCCAAGGGTTGGGGGGGGGACTTGCGTAGCGGAGTCCCCAACTATTTTAGTGAGAGGCTGGAGGTAGGATTATCTCCAAATATTTAGAGAACTGCATGTTTTTTTGAGAGCCTCTATACGTTTGTATTAAAGATTTTCAGTGATGAGCCTCAGCCATCCGAATATTCACCACGTTCCGACGCCAATGCACACGAACTTGGACTAGACTTGCAGGCCTAATTTGTTTCAAACCCATATATTTCAATGTATATACACGCCCCGTCGTTTGTGTTATCATTAATCTAAGACGGTAGAACCAGTAGAAAGACAATCCACCACAGGTCTTTGTGACAGTCATGTGATAAATGTTCGACATTGTGTCATCCCGCAAACGTCATAAGTATAACTGTTTGCGTTTATCTACTTTACTTATCTATTCGTGGCAATGTCGTATACAGTTTGAAAGCCAACTGTCTTCCCGTAAACATGGGATACGAATTGGAGATATCAAATGGTGCAGTAGGTGTGGTGTGAAGGTTAAACAAGCTCACCATGAAACAATGAATGTTAAAAACTACGCCACTCCACAAAAGTTCTACACTTACACTGGTTGCGTAGTTACTTTATCTACATACAGTAGACCATGTTACATACCGTTTGAAAGTGTATTGTATCCCAGTCAAAATTCGTTATGCCGTGAAGTTGTAAAGTGGCGCTCTAACTGTGGAGTGTTGGTTAAACAAGCTCACCGTCAAAACATGAATTTTCGAAATTATGCCTTTCCGCAGATAATAGGTTAGCCAACATGTGATGTTATACTTTTAACTGTTTTTTTGTTAATGGCAGGAATTCTTGCTAGATCCATCACACAAGGGATAAGAAAATAGGTGTATGTGGATGCCACCCTCGATTTTGAATGTTACAAACTAAAACTTATGTCAAAATATTTGTAATAATTAATTGACATGTTCTTGCACACCGTTGCATAAAACTATATATTTTATTATTTGTACACGTATTGTCTGTGGTATCACATGTTGAACTTTAAATTTACTCATAAATATATCGGATAATCTAATATGAAAACGTGATCTTCTCAAATATGTTGATCGCGTCCACCAATGTTTTTTTTACACACCCAACTATTCTTTATAAGCTTATATGTATATATTCCTCTTGACATAATATGCATATTATTTATTACCACACATGCATTTTGCCTTTAATATGACGAGAAAGTCAAAGAACTTGCCCAAAATGTAGTTAGGATTTTGAAGAAAAGAGGTGGCAATCGCAGATTAGAACTCTACTCGCAACACAGTCGACCAACTGTCGGATGTTTTGAGAAACAAGAAAGTTCAATATCGCGAGGAGGAATACAAATTTCCGGATGTGGTTGACATTCGTGGAAACTATGCAGATTATGCTGGACATCATCAGGGCTGAGACGATTAGCAGCTATATAGAATCTTTCACTGTAATTATACTTTGGCTAACCATCTACGATCATACAAACTATGCTCCCCCCCCCACCGATGGAGAACAGTTTCTCCGGCAGATGTGAAACACTCCGAGAAGACCGCAACAGAGGGTCATGCGGTATTCATTAAAGGAAACGTTGTTCTGAATTCCAGCTGATCAGGCAACTGAATTTATGTGTAGATTATACAAGGTGCACAATGGCTTAATCGGCCTTACAAGGGACATCAAGCCAGGGATACGTTTTGTGTCATCTGGTGAGAGCGATTATCAATGTTACAATACTCAAGACCCCCCCCTCTAATTCAATATGAAGACGATGAGGAAGAGACCACGGTCTACTGTTATGATGGTATCCGCCATGGATGAGGCATGGAAGCGTGACGCTGATGACCCAAAGAAGATTGTCACACCAAGTTATTGGTGACTTCAGAGGAACTGACGGTGAATATGGAAACACTGATTTACAGGTAGGAGCGATGGTCACGGACGCAAGAGTGGTGGCCTTTTAAACACTGTCTATAGCCACATTTGGAGGTGATATGAACTCAACACCAAAAGTATAGCTGCCCAGTGACTTAGTACGGTTGGACTTCGTACACCCTTGGAACTTGAAACACCCTGAAAGACTTACACAACCTGCGATTGATAACCTGCTCAGCTTCCACGCACTAACAGGAATCCAACATCAGCCTTTTGTGGTCATGTGAAGACATTGAGCTTGCAAAATTTCCAGAACCAACCAACTCCTTGTTAAGGGAATTGGTCACGAAGGGGAACTTGCACGGGCTGGATATGTTGTGTGTATTTATGGCACTCGCTCGTGAGTAGCAAACCGTCGATCCTGTAAGGATTTGGGGTTAACCATTAGTGCTGATATGAAGGTTTTAGAGCAGTGCGGAATTGCAGTTTCAAATAAAAATCAAATCCTTGGAAAAACTACTCGAAATATAGCGTTTAAGGAAAAAGATATAATAATAATACAGCTATGCAAAACAATAGTAAGGCCTCATTTAGAATATCGTATACAAGCGTGGAGGCCATGTCGCAAGAAGGACATAGATATGCTAGAAATATTACAAAGGAGAGCGACTAAAATGATACCAAACCTGAGGGATCTTAGTTATGAAATACGTCTAAAAGAAAGCGGTTTTACAACACTAGAGACCAGGTGATTGAGAGGAGATCAGATAGAAGTGTTTAAAATATTCAATGGTTATGAAAATATTGATATAAATATTTTTTCTCAGTTAATAAATATGGAAGGACTAGAGGACATGCAGTTACATTACTAAAGGACCCGTGAAGATGAGATGTAAGAAAGCTCCAAGTCATATCTCCTTTTGACGCGGAGAAATGGTTCTTTCACACAATATAGTATACGTACATATGAATGAAGTATTTGTAGGGTCATTGTAACTTTCTAACTTTCGGGATGTTGCAAAAACATCGAACATTAATCTTTTCACGGTGACCTTGTTTGACCTTAGCTCCACTTGTAACATATCATGTAACAACTCAGTTTGACGCGGAGACAATAGTCTTTCAAAAATATATGACATGGCCATCTAGTAATTACGTAAAGTAGATATGCGACCATTGTAATGTTAAAACGCTTGCAGAAGCGCACAATTTCGAAAATTCATCATTTGACGGTGACCTTGTTTGACCTTGGATTCACGCTTTCTGTACCACGTGGCAGCTGTACGACAGGCCTCGTTGGGGCTTCAAAAGGTAGCGCTTTCAAATGATATAACAGGGGGGTGTGTAGGGGGGGGGCATTTAAATCGGTCCGATAGGTGGTTCTACCACTCGCCTATTGTACACATGTAGATACGGGAGTGGTGAGGATAGGCCTACGACACATATGAGATACACAAGTTTGCCAGACAAACGCGAACCAACACTTGATATATACCAATAGACATTGACTGATTGTTTATTTAGAATCAACAACAATGTTAACAAAATGTTGTTTCCCATGGGTACAACACGTGCTAATTACATATACACACACCACTATTACATGAATATAATACAGAATACAACGTTTTACATGCACCCATCATCATGTAATACACCGTAATGGTGAACTGATAATATCCAATAATAATGATACACAAATATTCCAATCAAGTAGATTCTTACAAATGTCTATCGAACTTCATTGCAGAATCAAAGTTTATTGTACGCAAGGCTTTCCTAAATTGTATTTTGGATGTTAAGTTAACTATGCGTCCAGGTAGTCGGTTCCAGATAGATACAACTCTATTGCAAAATGTGTTTTTGTTAAGTCAAGTTTAAAGGGTGTTGTCTTAAGTTTAAGTCCATGACCTCTTATCGAAATAGTGGTATTTGTAGCAGTGTTATTGCACGAAATGAGATTATTTTCAGATACATTGACATGTCCATGGATTATATTGCATACCATTACTATATCATTATAAACCCGGCGGAGTTCGAGACTCTCTAGATGAAGATATTTAAGTCTTAGTAAGTAGCCATGATTGGCATCGAATTTACAGCGGTAATAAACCCAGTTTCTACACCAACATTCTCTAACAGGCATATAGTGGCAAAATGCCCGAAACCATTAGTGGAGAAGCATGCTTTGGTAAAGCAATGTTTACTGATTGTAACGTGAAATGAAGACGGGACAACGTGAAAAGACCATACACATAGACAGGTGTTAAAGCAAACGTTTAATATTAGTGAACATTGTTCAATAAAATCCAAATGGATACAATATTTAACAAGACTGCCATCCAAATGACAATTCCACCTCCAATTAAAAGTTGGCCAAGATATTCTTGCGGAGCTAACACTTTCTCATTTCACAAACTTTTCCGTACTGGCTATTAATGCTGCCGCCAGTTTGGAAATTACAGTTCTACTCCGCTGATCATTACAATTATACGCATTGTTTCATGTGTTGTTCAAAGAAAACAAAAACAAAGACGAAAACAAAATAGTATGCGTCCTTGAAGTATACCGTTTTTACTGAACAGTAATGCACAGCTACGTTTTGCAAAGTAACAAAATAATTTATGTAACATTTTGATGCAATTCACAATGACAACTTGAAATATAACGTGTTTATCTGGCCAACGTCCAAATAATTAATACCACGAAGTAACACTAAGCTAAGCTAATGCCCAATACTCCGAAAAGCGTCGTTATTTGATACCTTTGTCATTGCAGAATGTCATCAAATAGGCAATGGATCAGACGTACATATTCATCGCTACATCGTACATCACAAGTAACACTTAGCTTTTGTTATCTGATTACTTAATCCAATTATTTGTCATGTTTGAGCAACTATGTGGCGTCGTTGGATGGTACGCCTTGATCGATATGTTACGTTACCGATTATTATATCTTTACTAGATTACAAAATCTGTGACTTTAAACTTGTCACAGTGTTTGGCAGACGCTAGTCTGATTTTCGATTAAAATAGTTTTGCATTTTCAATTTGTGATCAGGCACCCATGCCGGGCACTGTGGGGTGCGACGAGCCGGGTCATGGGTGTCGCAATTGACTGATGCAATTCCCCAACACACACGCACATGCACATATGTTTGCGTTCAATAGAGGATGTTGGTAGCGTTCGAATAGTTGTATAGTATGGTCCCTTAAGGTTAGCATAATCTAAATTAATAATTATAAATAAAGTTTTCCATAAACGGTGAACGCTACGACATGAAGGTTTTTTTATAATAAATAATAATAATAATGAGATAACTTCTACTGCGCCTAAATCCTTGGAAACCAAGTCAGAGGCGCATCAAAACAAAAGGATTGGTCAATCTCAGCATCCATAAGCAGTATTCCAGTTGTCAACAGATGTGTCAAGGCGCTATGGAGCAACGGTGGGTAAGCAAGGTTGAAAAGATCAGTTTTTAAATGACGTCGTTTTGTAATATTTCCAACTGATCTAACACTACAAGGGAGTATATTCCAAAGAGATGGTGCAGCAACAGAAAAAGCCCTAGTTCCAATGTTAGTGTATGGAGACAAATTTGAAATAAACAACGCGTAGGTTGGTTGTAATTAACATAACACTGACTTTTACATAATTATTATTAATTGCAAACATTCGTTCAGTTCCTTGAATGTAGTGATGATCCGGTTTCTTGGTTATTCAGATTGGGTATATTTACCTCTCAAGAAACATTTTTTTTTTTTTCTATATAATATGAAATGCGGCCAAAATTATACAGAAAAAAACAAAAACGTTTCTTGACAGGTAAATATACCCAATATTTCGTTAAGTTATATTATCCCCAAGACGAGGAGCATTGTTTGAAATGAAAAACAATGTTTGGGGTTCTTTGAGCCACTTCACTTGCTTCCACTACTAAGCATAACATATTATATTTGGAAATTGACTTACATTAGCCTCACCAATGTCACTACCCTCTTAGTGAACATTCTTATTTATGCGACATATATATGCATATATCCCTATGTCTTTAAGTGGCTATTTAATTCGTTCCCTCATTCGTGTTTTCATTTGTAGGTCAGATTCAAACATACATTCACGTACAAAACAACAACATAAACAAAGGCCCAGCCATATTGCATGTTGCAACGCCCAGTGTAGTTTCATTTGTCAAGTAAGTTATAATAACTGATAGGTTGCCATGAAATAAATACATAATCAAAAAGGTGCGGTGCGTCACAATAATCATTTGATGTTGACCAATATGTTAGTGTATTCCTGATTATAAATATTTAATTGTGGTTTTTCACTGTGGTGAAGCAAATCTTAGAACTAACGAATACGTTCAAACATATCATTTAGGCATTACGTTGACTACAGTCACTGATGTCTGCTATGAAATTATAACGTGCCGAGATTGTCCGATATTCCACGCTAATTACTAAGAAAGTTACATTAGTTGAAGCAAAACGGAAATATAAAATAAACCAGAATCTGGCAAGTTGCAGGTAAATCAATTGTACATTTATTTATTAAAAGAAAAGCTATACTTCCGCGTAGACATTCGATTGATTAATTATATAAATATGTGATGGGCAAAACCAGAAACAACAAAGAGTAACACAACAGGAGGCGTGCCTGGGCAACTATATACTAATACATGCGCATTTTCAGTTGCAAATCGGTTATGTTCAAACATAAATTTGTGTTCAAGGAAACAACATAAACAACATAAACAACATAAACAACGTAAACAACGTAAACAACGTAAACCATAAACAACATAAACAACGTAAACAACGTAAACAACATAAACAACATGACGGTCTGCTCTCACAACGCCCTGTGAAGTTTCCTTTGTCAAGTTATACATTTGATCATTTGACATAATATAGTAGGCATCAGTTTATTGTGTGGGGTTAATGCGCTTCTTGCTCTCGCGTTCAGTTGCGACCGCCAGCTAGTCCCTTCAGAGGGGCAAAAAGGGACATGAGTGCGCAAGCCTCCCCTGCTGGTACATACCCTCTCCATAGACAAGACTCTAGCATGATCTCTTGTGGTATACTGCGGTAACTGGACACCTTACGGCCCCAGGTTGACATGCTAGGGATCTAGGAGAGGGAAAAACTCTGATTTAAAACCTGGGTAGACCCAACTCGTTAGCCTTGACAGGCAGTGGGTCTAGGAGAAGGAAAACTCTGACTTCAAACCATGGGCAGATCAAGTCCACTAGTCATGGAAGACATTGACCTACGGGAAGGAAAACCTGGAAGACAAACCCACCACATGGGTCAGCATGGGCAGCGCCATGTGGCTCGAATAAATTACCTCAATTATATGCTATGTCACTTAGTAATTACGAGATTGGCTACCGCGTGCGGGGGAACCGACGCGCAGGGACTCAGGCACCAGCGAAGACCTGGACGGTCGAACAGCCGGCATCGACTCTCATGCGAAGTCCGGTTTGCCACTCTCAATGTGGGAACAATGACGGGGAAACGAGAGGAGGTGGTGGAGCTAATGAAGAGGCGGCAACTGTCAGTGATGGGGGTACAAGAAACCAAGTGGATAGGGGACTGGGCAGTGAACCTGGGAGATGGGTTTAAGATGCTGCATGCAGGGGGAGATGGAAGGACGAATGGAGTGGGAGTGATTATGAAGGAGGAATACAGCAAGGAAATCATCAGAGTTGAACAATGGGAAGGCAGGATAATTGCAGTGTGGATGTTAGTTGGTGGAGAGATGATGTGCATACTATCGGTCTATGCACCGCAGACTGGGAGAAATCAAGAAGTCAAGAATACACTCCGAAACAACCTGGAAGAAATGATTGGGCATGTGGAGCCGGAGACAACGCTGGCTGTGGCAGGTGATTTAAATGCACATGTAGGAAAGAGACAGAACAGTGAGGAGACCTTAGGAAAGTACGGATATGGAACGGGAAACAGAGGGGGACAAGATCTGATCGAGATGCTAGGCAGAAATCAGCTAGTGGTGGTCAACTCCTTCTTTCAGAAGAAGGAATCACACAAGATCACATACAGAAGTGGAAACAACACAACATAGATACATCTGCTGATTGTTAGAAGCAGCCAGTTGAACAAGGTTAGGGACTGCAAAGTTCTGGCAGGAGAGCACATAACGAGCCAACATAAACCTGTGGTTTATTAAATGTGGATAGGAAGAGGCAAACAGGGAAGGAAGAAACGAAGACAGATAATAAAATGGTGGAAATGTGAAGGAGAGGTGATGGCCCAATACAAAACCGAAGTAGAGAGGAAGTTCAGGCTACTACAAGAACAAAGGGGGGATGAGGAATCAGACTGGAAAGCACTTAAGGAAGGCTTTGTTAGAACAGCCGAGGACCGTAAGGAGAGAGCTGGGGGTGAGGACAAAAACAGAAGAAGAGGTGGAGAAAGCAGTAAAAGAAGATGAAAACTAGAAAGGCTGTAGGAATGGATGAACTCTCAGTGGAAATGGTGAAAGCAAACAGACTAGTTGGAATCAAGTGGCTGACGAGGCTGTTGAATGTGTGCTTCACAGCAGGAGAGATACCAACATAGTGGCAAAGAGGAGTGATTGTGTCGATATGGAAGGGGAAAGGGGACATCCATGACCCAGGGAGAAACAAAGGCATCACATTACTGAGTCAAGCCCTGAAATTGTTGGAAAGGATACTGGATGCTAGGGTGAGGCTTTCAGTGGAGATCAAAATCGGAGAGAATCAGCTGGGATTTAGGAAAGGGAGAGGAACAGAAGATGGATTGTTTGCCATCAGACAAATTATCGAGAAGAAGAGAAAATTTAAAAAGGATGTAGCGTTCGGTTTTGTAGATCTGGAAAAGGCATTTGACACCGTGCTGAGAGACCTCGCATTTGCAGTCATGAGATGAATGGAGGTTGGAGAAGCAGAATCCAGAATGGTGGAGGAAATGTAGAAGGAGACAACAGCAGTAGTGAAAGTCGAAGGAGAAACATCGGAACAATTTGGAGTGGAAGTAGGACTCAGACAGGGAAGTGCCTTGAGTCCCCTGCTTTTCATTACGGTGACGAACCTGATCAGTGGAAAAATATCGGAGCAGGAAGAACTTAAGAAGATACTGTATGCAGACGACCTAGCATTGGTGGCTGGTAACAAAGAGGAACTACATAAAGCTTTGCAAGAATGGAGTGACACCTTCAGAAAACACGGCCTCCGAATGAATCTGGAGAAGACTGAAGTAATGTGGATAGGAGAACAAGAGATATATCTGCATGTAGTTATTGACGGAAAGACCATTAAACAAGTGAACAGTTTTGTATACCTGGGCGGTACAGTGTGTGAGGATGGAAGGAGTAATAAAGAAATACAGAGGAGGGTGCAAGCAGGAGCAGCAGCATGGAAGAGGGTAGAAGTCATTATGTGGGACAGAAAACTGAAGAAACAACTGAAAGGAAAAGTGTTAGAAGCCTGCGTTGTACCAGCCTGTATATATGGGTTGGGAACACTGCCACTGACAGAGAGACAGGAGGAGAAACTACAGGTGGCAGAAAACAACTGGGTCAGAAGAATATGTAGAGTAACACGAGAGGATAGAAGGAAGATGAAGGAATTGAGAGAGGAGATTGGAATGAAAAAACTCCTAAAGAGGAACGTAGCCGGTAACATAATGAGATGGGCGAGACATGTACATAGAATGGGTGAAGGCAGACTGGCGAAAAGAGCGTGGAAAGTAGAAGAGGGTGGCAGACGAAGGAGAGGAAGACCAAGGCTGAGATGGAACGACAGCATAAAACGAGACCTGGGCAGGGCTGGCGTGAACAGCCATGAATGGATGGCAATTGCGGACGAGAGAGAGAGACGGAAGGAACTGACAAGAAAAGTAGAAGAAGCTACCAAGTGACGTGGACCCCACCCCGCAAGGGGAAGAAGAAGTTAAGGCCCACCTAAATTTTAACACACAGACACATAAACACGCACGCACACAAACACACACACACACACACACACACACACACACACATACACAATTGCTAATCGTAATAATGTTTATCCCCATAATACGTTCTTCTGTCTTCTAGTTCTTCTGATTTGACCTACGCTCAGCATTGATGTTTACACATTACACAGATCAGGATAACTGTGTTACATACTTGTAGATTGCATGTTCCACGCTAATTACCAGGAAGGTGATGGAAAACGGAAATATAAATTATACCGAAATCTACCATTTTTGGGGGTGAATTAAATACACATTTTTATTGAAAGATAATTTACACTTCCGCGTGGACATTCGATTGAATAATTAAGTAAATCTTTTATAGGCACAGCGGACAACAACAACAAACAACACAAGAGGACGCGTGCCTGGGCAATAGCTGATTAATTAATACAACAAATAATTGATATAAATGCCAAACGTAATGGCTCTGATATATACTAAATTAGCCACTTGATACATTTACTCATTACTGGATGGCCTTAACATATGCAATCAATTTGAAGTTTCACCAGTTATATCATAACACAATACACCACAACCTGAGCTTAGTGTTAGCTATCCGATTGTATAACATATTAGTTGTTTTCTTTGAACAGTTAGGCGGTATACGTTGTGGTATTCAGCGATTAGCAAGTAGTCATGGATTATATTACGAAATCTATGTACATTGATAGATTAAGGAGTAATAATTATTGCACGGAATAGCAGACCAGTGCTGACATCTATGGTCCAGAGCAGTGTGAAATTACAACGTTACATATACAATTATGGCGCTGATTGGTATAAATATAACATATAAGAAAATGCATTAGTTATATTTATGCCAAGCAATAATTGGGCTTCATTTAGAATATTATGTAGTGGTCATATTGTAAAAAGGACATTTACATACTAGAATATATGCGTGTGTGTGTGTGTGTGTGTGTGTGTGTGTGTGTGTGTGTGTGTGTGTGTGTGTGTGAGTGTGTGTGTGCGTGCGTGCGTGCGTGCGTGCGTGCGTGCGTGCGTGCGTGCGTGCGTGCGTGCGTGCGTGCGTGCGTGTGTGTATTCAAAGGACGCGGTTTTGGCACTTACTTCAAAATGTTACGTGTACATGTGAGCGATTTCTATTATTTCTATTACCCAAGACATACCTGTACTTTTCAACAACGACATGGAAACGAACTTAACACATAATTTGTACTTGTTACGCAGTTTTCAGATAACATTATTTATTTGCACATTGCAAGTAGTCAGTAACCACTTGTATGCCCGTGTAATTTTGCTACCTAATCCCTCTACAACTAACAAATTTTTGTTGATCGCTGAGTATCAGAACGTAGACACTGCCTAATTGCTCAAAAATAAAACAATAGATTGTGCAATTGGATGACTATTTCTAAGTGATGTTTGGCGGCGTATTGTGTTACGATATAGCTGTTGAAAAAAATACTTAAATTATGCCACTGACGCACTGATCACAGAACATGTATATATGTTTGTTGCACATATTCAAAGCTAAAGCGTGGAACCCTGTACAGTCGCCGCTTATTTAATATATTGTATCCGCATATTTCAAATATGATAACAGACCTCGCCTTCTGTGTCTTCAAACCAGCACATAAGTTACACATTTAACGTTATGTTGTTTGTCTCCCACTGTAGACTAATGCCGTTACATCGATTGAAGAAAATACCATGTTCTTGTTTAAATTACATCTAGAAGAAAGTGCCTACTCCTTGATGTTTCTGTATTGACATTATTATGTGCTTAGTATCAAGGCTAATATCGCTATAGTATTACACATCTGATTAAGCGTAAAATACTTTTTACACAAATATGATAAACCAAAGGATTATGGGGTCTTCCCTTTTGATGACAGGCTCGATAAATTATGTTGAATATTGTTCAGTGAATGCACGATGGCTTCTCACTGCAAAGATTCCCGACGATGGTAACATCTGCTTAGGAGGACCAACTTTAACATTCCCGATCTTGGATATAAAGAACATTCGGCATACTTACCGTTTGCCCAACATGTTCCATACAGCGATATTCCACTGCAAATTCAATGTTCCGTATATTTGTAATTATGCTTCGTAGGCCTACATTACCAATGACGCTCGAACACATCTGGTTCATCGTCACTGTTAAAGAAAAATTTTCAATATATCATCTAGAAGCAATCAGTATGACAATCCTATTAACTGTCATTCGGGTGCAGGTCCCTATATTATTTAAACAATGGAACCAAGCAACTAATTTTATTCACCCTAGATCAATGGGACTCACATACATAATGTGATTAACGCTGAATGCTTTCATGAAGTTGCAGTATTGTGGGACATAGGTCATCGAAGCTGTACCTATGACATGAATGAAAGCATAAATAATTGCGCAGTGGATTCTAAATCGAGAGAACACGGTTCGAATCCGGTGCTGCTGTTTCGAACCTTTAGCAAGTTCGTTCACTTCATGTTGCCCCAGTTCACTCAGCTGTGTGACTGAGTACCTGCTTATAGACAATAGTGGATACTTGTGTAAGAATATTCTTCGCGTATTATTTGCAACGTGGGTGAATTATTCCCAAATAAGTCGAAATGGTGTTTGATTGAACAGGTTTGACAGGGAATAAAATGTAGAGCGCTTTGAGCTGTCCCAAGGACTGGATACTGCGCTATATAAGAACATACTTTTACTTTTTTACTTTACGACTTCGGAACAAATGAATAGCATGTTGCAAAATCAGATGATAACAACACGATCAGGCAATGCCGGTTTGACACATATACGCATTGACCAACTAGTTATTATTACGCTTGCACACACTGTCTGGGAACACTAAGGTAGTGTTACAGGTTGCGTGATTTAACAAGACAGCGGAATCAAGCAGAACAGGTAGATCGTACGTGCCATACAAATTCGAACCAACATAACTAATTGGCAGATTGCAAATGGATGGTAGACACATATGCATGATCCATTTACCCATTAAATAAAAACATTAAATACCATTATTAATTGAACTTTCAGCTGGCATATCGTAATACAATACTCAGCAAGCAGTGTATGGTGATAGTTATCCAATTGCATAATGTAATTATTTTCTTCTGTGGGCAATTAAGCGGTGTCTTCATTCTAGTATACCTATGGCGTTCAGAAAACAGAAGGTTGATTTTAAATATAACAGGTAGCAAACTTATCGTGCAAGTATATGTATTTAACGATAAATTTCAATCGGTTAAAGACAACATTGCTCGAAATTATGTAAACCTTGTTGTCTATACAACTTTTTTCAACTGCGCTGTCTTGTTCAACCTCGTTATTTGGCATGAATGTAAATGTCGCAGTTACGAGTCAAGGGAGCATACCACAGGAAAGGATGGGACAGATTATATTCAATATTATATTGGAAAAAGATATAACAAACTAACATAGGCCTTTCAACTTAACGAAGAGATCAAAGAAATATTCACCCTCTTAATGTTAGATCAATTTGAAATATTACACAATTCCGCCGTAATTTATACACTTACCTTTATAAACTTGCTGATCCGTCATAGCTTCCTAGCGTATCCATCGATCTGTTAACAACTTGAATAGTAATTGTCGATTGACCAAACATGTTGTCTTGGTGCCCCCTGATTTTGATTTTCAAGGATTTAAACGAAATAGAAGTTAGCTTATTATTATTATTACTAATAGTACTTGTAGTAATAGTAATAGTAGTAGTAGTAATAGTAGTAGTAATAGTAGTAGTAGTAGTAGTAGTAGTAGTAGTAGTTGTAGTAGTAGTAGCAGTAGTAGTATTAGTAGTAGTAGTAGTAGTAGTAGTAGTAGTAGTAGCAGTAGTAGTAGTGGTAGTAGCAGTAGTAGTAGTAGTAGTAGTAGTAGTGAAAGTAGTAGTAATAGTAGTAGTAGTAGGAGTAGTAGTAGCAGTAGTAGTAGTAGTAGTAGTAGTAGTAGTAGTAGTAGTAGTAGAAGTAGTAGTAGAATTTGTAGAATAAGTAGTAATACCAGAAATAGTAGTAGAAGTAGCAGTAGTAGTTGTAGTAGTAGTAGTAGAAGTAGTAATGTTTCATTAAAAAGAGAGGTGAGGGCTCTCTTGAATGGTACAAAGCAAACATTATGTCATTATATAAAAGGTTTCGTGAAATACGAGAGAAATAACCTTGTTAGGTTAACATCAGCGATGTTCATAATATTAGAACGTTTAAATAAAGACAGAGTGGACAACTCTGTTAAGCATTATTTAAAGTTACATTCTGAGTTAAACTATCATTTTAACAATGTTTAAGAAAGTTTATTTTACATTGTACACATTTAACAATATTTAATTATTTAATATTTACTTATTTACTATGGTTATGGTTTTGCCAAAATGACCGGTCGTCAGTCCCAGTTGCAGAATAATAAATATGTTACACGCGGACATAATGTTTCGGCTTTTCGCCGTTCTATCTTCAACAATGGTATTCCAGTACACTACTGGCATAGTAGGCCTATTATAAATTATAGTTGTTAATATTTAGGTTTTATTGGTACTTTTAGATGCGTAGACCCAAACAATTGCCTTTTATTTCCCTTTAATATATGCCAAATTGTTAAATTTCAACAAACAATTACGTTAATAACGTAACAAATTGAAACTGTCAACACCAAAACAAGCAGTCGTTCACATATTATCATAATTAGCAACGAGGAATTTACTTTGTTATAGAAACTACAACACTTAATAAGCTGCAATTTAGCGTTTAAAGTCATCTAATATGCATGCCAAATTGCAAAAGTTTGTTATTAAGATCGTTGAAGTTGTCATTCAATATTGCGTAGCGTTTTATGAAACTCTAGCAAAATTTATTTTCATTTTTCACAAGAAGACCTGTAGGAATTTCAATAATATTTATTATTATATGTACTTACAAACACACACTATTTCTTTATGGATGTTTGTCAAAGATAAATGTAAAATTAGTATGATCCTATTTCGTAGTTGGCTTGAAGAAGCAACGCAAACAACATAATAAAAATATGTTTATTTTGGTAAAGTATATTGTTTAATATTATAGGCAAAATGTGATAAAATGGCAAATTTATCTCCAAAACAAATACTTATTCATTTCAAAATAAGCACGTAATATAGTTTCTTTAGCCACCTTACCTGAGTATTGATATCACTACGTTTTCTGAGATAAAGAAGATAGAATCATTAAATAAGAAGAAGCAAAATTACTGAAGGAACCATGTAGATTCGACATTGGAACCTTCACACATAAAACGACAAAGAAAGACATTGATCGAATAAGCTACTAATTGTGAGACTGCTAACAGCGTGGATATGTTTAAAAACAAAATTGACAAATACCTCAGAAGAATGGTTTGCCCATAGAAACATAACGATTCAGTTAGTCTTCGCTGCTCACTTGCTGGATGGATGCTTTGCCTTGTTTGGTCGATCTATGACTCACAATGCTGCAGATTCAAATGTCAAGGAGAAACCAAACGCGGGTAACATGATGATCTTCCGTTAACCCGCAAATTGACTGACTGATTGGTTACTGGTGTAGGCAGTTTATCCTCGCTGTGTACGTCATATTCATAACCTAGTGAAATGTGGACCAACCATAAGAAGCGTTGAATTCAAAACTCGGTTCTGCATTAAGTGTGACGTGAAGATTTGCCATAATGTATTTCAAATGCATTCATCATTTTCGCATAGCGCCCTCTCACAACTTTCGTATAGCACCCTCTTACAACATAAATGGTTTTTACGGGATCACTTTGAACATGTATTCACAACAGTGCTATTCGTGTAGGCTTACAAATCAGCGAATCTGTGGCAGATATTCAGCCAATTAATAGAGCAAGTTTATTCAGGAAACAATCGTTCTTGCCGTCGAACCTGTGTGATGGTAAACAAACACTGCACACTTTTACGAAATAATTTGTCCCCAAAAAGAAAAGCACAATCAATATTCAAAATCGAAGTTAATATATTGTAGTAGTTTACTTGTTCGATATTTCACTGTGCAAACTGTAAACAATTCATTGCGTAGTTTTTCATTGAAGGTAAATGAGAGGAGAAACGCGCATTAAGACTACATTTAGTAGCAGCCGCAGGAACTACCCT
>CM034536.1:3654850-3852350 GCA_020002185.1 Paraescarpia echinospica | reverse complement strand
TGCTGCGCGCAAAGGAATCGTTATATGTGTTACCAAACGTGTTGTCTGTTTCTGTCGGCGTAACTCTTCGTTGGTGTGCATATTTGGCCAAAGAATCCTCCGAAGAAAGCACCTCTAGAAGATCTGTAGCTGTTGTGTTAACATGGCTGACAGGCTTCAGCACACACTACACTGTTTGAAACTTTTGCGTTTATTCTACGCTATTTTAGTCATTGCAAGCTATACTCACAATGACTAATTGCAAGCTATACTCACTTTGTAGTCAGCAAATCTTTGAAGTGCTCAGCTGTTCTCAATGTTACAGCAAATCGCCAGTCATTTTCGATTGTAACAGACGGAGAAGACGTAACGCTAAATTAAACGCGCTATAAAGAGCAACCTCTGTCCTTGTATTTTAGTAACTAGGTCAGCTGCAAGAGCATAGAGCATCTTCGTCATCTTCTTCATACAAGTTGCTCATCAATTAACACAGCAAATA
Source organism: Paraescarpia echinospica (assembly GCA_020002185.1). NCBI lineage: Eukaryota > Metazoa > Annelida > Polychaeta > Sabellida > Siboglinidae > Paraescarpia > Paraescarpia echinospica. Next base: position 3,851,872 of record CM034536.1, on the reverse strand, counting down.
GTTTGATTGATCAAAATTAAATCGTAACGATTCAGTAACGTATCTTAGTGCGCCGTGTGGGTTTCCTGCACCGAGTGATGTCAAATGCAGTGCCACAGCCGAAGCGACATCATTATAAACTCCCGGCTTACGGTTTTACTAAACCACTTGTGTTCTTCCACCTTGTTCCTTGTACAGTGGTTGGGTCAGGTATAATATTGTTGAACCACTCGTCCTGTTCGATCTCTCCACTGCTGCCTGTCAGCAGCCTCCACCCTCTTGTTCTTGTGATTCTTCGAACCCAGTTGTTCTTTCAGCGCTGCTGTCCCAGGACCATATCATACGGACATGCGAATTCTTTGCGCCACGATGCTTCTTTTCTAATACAGCAAACGAAATATTCGTACAACTTTAATTTAGAGTTAATTTAGAGGTTTTTTAAAATAGTATTCGTCCCCGATGACAAATACTGTTTTCTAATTTTCCAGGTCTACGATGACGATTGTCCATTTCGCGCTGCTGGTCGCCGTTTGTGGCCAACTCGTGGATGCTGAGACACAATCAGGTCAGTCTACGATTTACTTTACAATCCTTCTCGCTCGAACTGTAAATATTACACTACTACAACGCGTATACGAATAAAATGTCTTCACGATAATACAATCGATTACTTTGAAGTTGATACACTTGCCACAATGTGATAATTCATCACAATCTCGTAGCTGGTTCTTTTAGTCCAGTGACGCCATTTCATAATGGCAACAGTTGCATATATATCCTAGGATGCCCCGTTTCGTGAACGTTAGATTATGTACCTTGGAACAATCGGAGAAAACAAGGAAAACATTGTTCGCATTTATGTGTGCCTCCCTTTGACGTAACTGTTGATGTTTCTCTCACTCAAAAAAAAGTGTCCGTTTCTTGGCGATAATTAGCTTTTTAATCACGTGACCTATTGCCTAACAACAAGGATCGTAAAGCATTCAAAATGGCCGAATGTGTGCAGCAGTTGGACATTCCGTTGTAGGTTTTTTTGACATTCTGGTCCGACATTTTATTATTTGTGACAAAAACATAAATAGCCACATTGTTAAAGAGAGAACTAGCTGAATGTAGGCAAGATTGACGTTGTAAACATAATTATAATTATGACTGTGAAGTTGGCAAACAGTGACAATAGATCGTCAATTTTGTATTCATCACGTGACGTATTGCATAGAATCAAGATATGCCACGCAGTCATACATGGATGCTGCACACGGGGAACTTTTGAACATTTTGTTGTTTATCTTCTTGAAATTCGGGCTCCAAATAATTTTCATTACCACCAAATCCTAAGCACAAACCATAAAGCAAAGTCGTTTAAGCGAGACATGCAAGTTGGAAAGATTGACTTAACCTATATCATGCCTTTCAATTGATGAATCCAGTACGTCGCGGTTTGCCTATCTCATAATCACAATTGTGTGCATGACCTCCGTCAAGCTTTGCCTTTGCCACCAGTGTTGATAACGTTATGCACATGAATTACATTGCTACTGCTGCATGACATCTCATAAATCAAACATTAATGCAAACAGTTGTCACTTTAACAACTTTTGCCTTATGTTTTTTGTTATAAAGAAACACTTTCGTGCCCAGAATGTCAACAAAATATACGATGCAATGCATAGACGCACCACGTATTCGGCATCCATGTCCTTGAAGGAATTTTTGCTGCGCAACAGGTCACGTGGTGGATAGGTTATAGTAATGTCATTCACGTAGGCCCTATATAACCGTTTTCAACATTGTTGGCAAAGGTTAAGCTTGACGGAGGTCACGCGTAAAAATTTGATTGTTACGTAGGTAAACCGTGACGTACTGGATACCAATAGAGTCCATTAGCGATTGCGTGACATCCGGCCGCCTATCCTAGCAACGGCCTTTGGCGGGCTAGACACAACAATTGAAAGAAGGCGCGTCATTCACTAGTTTCAGTTGCGCATCTTTGGCCGGTCACCTTAACAACTTGTATATTACTGTCAGGCGTTAGAGTTGTCACTATCCATCATAATATCGTCTCGGTTCCATGGTAAACAATACACAAAAATCCATTGTGTATAGCCGAGACGGCAGATCACATTGACGAACGGACACCAAATTAGTTACGTCGCAATGGAATTTTTGAGCGTGACCTCCGTCAATCTTTGCCTTTGGCAACAATGTTGGAAACGGTTCTATATACGTCAATTACATTACTATTGCTACATGACATCTCAAAATCAAACATTCCCGCATACAGTTGCTGCTTTAAAAACTTTGTCTTATATTTTTGTCATAAAGAAACATTTTTGTGACCATAATTTCGACAAAACATACAACGGAATGTCCGAACCCACCACGGCTTGAATGAGGTTTTTCTGGGCAACAGGGGACCATTTCACTAATATATTAAGCTCTTAAGCAAAATCCATCCTAGATAAAAATCTGATGAAAAATCAAGGAGTATTTTCAAAATGCGTTTCACGAACTTGATCGTTAAATTATTCAAGGCAAAGAGCGATGTTTCCATCATGATAATCGATAATCTACACAGTTCGCACACTTTGGCAAAATAGATTGAACAGTTCTCAAAAAGTGTTTGAAAATATGAACCAACAACCACTTATCAACAACATATGACTTTTTGTTCACTGTGCGAAGAATTAAAACGAAATCTTACAGAAGCGGTCGACATGCCACAGAGGACACTATTTCCGCGTCACACACGGTGCAATGTTTTGACGGAAGCGTCGTTGTTGAAAATGTTAAGTTTACAAGAGCATAGAGAGCACCAATAACTTAAACCGAAATTATGCCGTCGAGTATAGTAATATGAAGGGCAGTAGCGCGTAGATTAAGTTGGATACAGCTTAAACTTTGCTCAACATTTATTAACAAATGTCACAAAACCGTGACCTTCGCGAAGCCGTAATTCGTAAACCGCTACGCACACATCAACGGGTCACGACGGCGACGCTAGCCAGGCTAATGTCATGTATATAAATCATGCTTTAGCAAACTTTTAATCGTTAACATTTGGAAGACTTATTTGGCTCTGAACAATCTGCTTGAAAGGGGACCTAAAATAAAACACAGTTAGTAAAATCTAGCTGTTTATGATAGTCTAAGAGTGGTGTAACGCCTTCTTTAGTTTACTTAGAAATTTGAATTTTTGGAGCCTTTTTATGGACCGTAACCAGGCTGGATTGTTAGTGAAACGCAATTTTCTTTTTCGATCATAGATAAGGATCAAAATCGATTTGCTGAAATAAAATCGGCAATTGTACATTTTAGTGTGCGCAACATAAGAAAATACACAACGTCTCCTCTGAAATTGCCAAATAATCACCAGGGGGTCGTGATCCCCACTTTGAAAACCTTTAAATCTAAGGACAACTGTGACTGCAACACAACTGACCAATTTGACAGTGTTGTATGTTAATTACGACAAAAGGACAAAACAAGCATTATGTTTATGGTAGCAGTTGCCAACGATTGTGTATGGGAATTCAAACATCGTTCAGGTACATTTGTGAAATTTGTCGCTTCCGATTATACAAATGTCCAATCCACGGTGAGAGAGAATTCAACCCAAACGACGATTTCATTTTCTGAATGATGATACAGTGGAACATCTCTATTGCGATCTCAATTAGATATACGAAAAGACCAAGTCAGCGAGACTAACTTTCTGTTCTCTAAAAGTAACGTGGTGCTATCCTACAGTTTTTACGAAGTGGCTGTCTTACAAGATGAACGTAAAGTAAGGTTCAACTATATTTGCCACCAGGAGTGATTGATGTACTTCCGTGTACGTGTACACGCATATATAAGCCGTATTGATGGAAGCAATACATGTAGTAATATTTAAAAGATATGAGGTTGGAACTACATTTATTTGTTATGTTAAAATGGTTATCAAATTAACCAAAACACAACATTTTGGTCGAATGTTCTCGAAATACCTGATATCAGGGAGAGGGTGTCCCCACCTGCCCACCCCGGCTCGACACAAGGTCGGACCGGTTACGAGCTGGACCACTTTCGGTTCACTGCTACGCGTGTACAAGTTCCATTTATTTTACTTGCAGACCAAGGATTACCAGTTTTATTTCAGAGTCTTCATTCTTGTTTGTCATATGTTAGTTGATAGTTCAATAATCAGAATAATTAGTTTTGGTTAAGACCCGGGACCCGAGTAATTTTTACCCGGCTTTTGCGGTCTGTATACCCGGCTATCGAGAACGGAGAAGGGAAGTTTTTTATTAGCACCGGCGTGATTAACAAGACACCGCTTTCGAGTGACTTTGCGTTACAAATTGTGCTGTGCATTGTCTATAAGTTCCACAGACAGTTCAAATCATCGGTGATGATTACGATATATCGGAACAAAACACCGCGGTCAACATGTTTGCGGTAATAAACGGCACATTCCGTGTCTCGAATTTCTGGTTCGTGTCGTTCCTCTGAATTTGCTTCCCACAATTCTTAGCGTTATTTCTTATTCCCGATAAGTCCGCCATTGTGTTTTTCGTAGACGGTCGCCCCTGGAGAACAGCTCAGCAACACTGCCGTAGCGACGTTACTTCACAAATTAAAACAGTCACAGACTAAGCTAAGAAGCAGAAATGTTAGAAGTCATGGAATATAGCCATATATTAGTATGCGGGAGTTTTTATGGAACTGGTTAATGCTTTCGGCAACGATTGGGCCGGTGTAAGTGATGTGCAGCATGTTTGCCACCGTCGTTTCAAAGTCCCCGAAAGCGAAATTGTTTTTCTTTGCTGACTTTGGCTTGTATGATATGTTTCTGATCTTTTTACAATTCGGATTATAGCCACACATTTTTATATTTCAATATTGCGCGCTAATCAACGGCCGCAGTGGCGAAGACTGACACAAACCGGAGCGTTATTTGGGCCTCAAAGGTGGCATAGAACGCAATGTTTTATTCGTAATTTATAACATCACATGCCTGAAACTATGTTGAATGGTGGAAAAGAGAGGGCTTCGTTTCTGCACAACTTATTTAACAAATTCACATCCAAAGCTACACGCTAAAGATGGCATATGGACTAGGAAGCTTTATACTTATCGAGAGGCCAACGATTTTCACCTACGTATAAACCGCCCCATCAGATTTTTGTAAATTATATTTTTAAACATGTTCACACTGCTTGAATTAACACAACCAAGTTGCTAGATCCATTCAAAATATCTTATTTGTATAGTGATATATGTAATTCATGAAGATTTAGCTATGTCTAGCGAACACAATGTTACAATTTTATTATGTGGAAAATAACATATTGATATTAATAATAAATCTTGTTTTGCATTAAACGAAATGATAGACTGACAGTGCATAATTATCAACTCAATGAATAGGGATGGGGATTCTGCGAGCAGTTATTGTTACGATGGACATGTTTCAGTTATAAAGCTTATGATAGCACTGTGAAACATTTAAATATTATGTTAAATATTTATTTTGATATTTATCAACATTATGAAACGAACTTATGAGCACTTGTGGAAACAACCCTCCTGTGTTTCTACTTGGAGCTAGATCAACCCTCCTGTGTTTCTACTTGGAGCTAGATCAACCCTCCTGTGTTTCTACTTGGAGCTAGATCAACCCTCCTGTGTTTCTACTTGGAGCTAGATCAACCCTCCTGTGTTTCTACTTGGAGCTAGATCAACCCTCCTGTGTTTCTACTTGGAGCTAGATCAACCCTCCTGTGTTTCTACTTGGAGCTAGATCAACCCTCCTGTGTTTCTACTTGGAGCTAGATCAACCCTCCTGTGTTTCTACTTGGAGCTAGATCAACCTTCCTGTGTTTCTACTTGGAGCTAGATCAATCCTCCTGTGTTTTTACTTGGAGCTAGATCAACCCTCCTGTGTTTCTACTTGGAGCTAGATCAACCCTCCTGTGTTTCTACTTGGAGCTAGATCAACCCTCCTGTGTTTCTACTTGGAGCTAGATCAACCCTCCTGTGTTTCTACTTGGAGCTAGATCAACCCTCCTGTGTTTCTACTTGGAGCTAGATCAACCCTCCTGTGTTTCTACTTGGAGCTAGATCAACCCTCCTGTGTTTCTACTTGGAGCTAGATCAACCTTCCTGTGTTTCTACTTGGAGCTAGATCAACCCTCCTGTGTTTCTACTTGGAGCTAGATCAACCCTCCTGTGTTTCTACTTGGAGCTAGATCAACCCTCCTGTGTTTCTACTTGGAGCTAGATCAACCCTCCTGTGTTTCTACTTGGAGCTAGATCAACCCTCCTGTGTTTCTACTTGGAGCTAGATCAATCCTCCTGTGTTTCTACTTGGAGCTAGATCAACCCTCCTGTGTTTCTACTTGGAGCTAGATCAATCCTCCTGTGTTTCTACTTGGAGCTAGATCAATCCTCCTGTGTTTCTACTTGGAGCTAGATCAATCCTCCTGTGTTTCTACTTGGAGCTAGATCAATCCTCCTGTGTTTCTACTTGGAGCTAGATCAATCCTCCTGTGTTTCTACTTGGAACTAGATCAATCCTCCTGTGTTTCTACTTGGAGCTAGATCAATCCTCCTGTGTTTCTACTTGGAGCTAGATCAATCCTCCTGTGTTTCTACTTGGAGCTAGATCAATCCTCCTGTGTTTCTACTTGGAGCTAGATCAATCCTCCTGTGTTTCTTCTTGGAGCTAGATCAATCATAGCCATTCCTTGATGCATGGATTTCATTTCCACCATAGTGGTAGGAGAATGAATGCTCTCATAGCATTGTATACAGATAGCAGTGGCTGTAAACTCAGAGATACGTATGCCGACATTGTATGTTAACTGGACACTGTCTTTTCTCAATAATTAACACAGATGGAACTTAACTTAAATAAAGATGCAATTTTGACTCATATTGTGTATTGTTTTTAACACATGGGTTCGTAAATGCGTGTAGTTTATTAAGATTTGGATTGTTTCTCGAGGAAAATAAATTAGTCATTGAAAGATGTGATTATAACTTATGCATTTCTGCCAAAATCACAAGATGGAAGGAACATGACCTGGGCTGCTGTAACGCCTCGCGAGCAAGTTAGGCATGTGCGATTTAATACCCGGTTCGTTGTGGCGGGTCATGTATATTGTCAAATAAACATAGTAAGATATATTAATGAAACCGTTTGTCCATATTAAATTGGAGTTTGTGCTATTGTAACACCCGTTGGTTTTACCTGAGGTAATAGTTAACCAATTGGAAGCCCTGTGCTGTGCAGTAGGGCGTTACACTGGGTGATCACAACAGCTCATGTCTAGTGGGGCGCGGTGAAGAAGTAAAAAAGAGCATCGGGCTCCCAGTCGAGATAATGTAGATTCAAATCCTATCGATGCCGTTTCGGAGGGTGAACTATTGTGTTCACTCCACGTTGTTCCAGTAGTTCGCCCACAAGTATATTGTAATATTACCGTCTGTAATGTGGTATCACTTCCCAAAGAAGTCGAGATGTAACTCGGTTAAATAAGTCTGCCAAGAGTGAAGTGTAACGCACAGTGAACATTCATAAGGACTGGATACTGCGTTATATAAGAACTTACCTTGACTTACCTTCGTGTTTTGCAGGTCGCTGCGGCCGTATCGGATTCAATCCGGGAGAGCAGATGTGTTGTAACGGGGTCGTTCACGACAAGTAAGTTATTACCCTAGTAATAAATAGTTCCAGCTATCAGTCTTAAGCTCCGAACGTATTGTAACTGTACAGCCTGTAACGTTAATATCGCAATGAATACAAACTAACTGCTCGCAACGACAACCAATACTACCACACCGGTGGCTTACTGACAATGTTTCCCAAAGTGGCATATTCTGGCGACGCCTCATAGTTCCCGGCGGCCGACATGTTGGGACACGCCCACGATAATGCACCAATTATAAGCCCCGAGCTGTGATGTCGGATGTGACGCATGAAATTCTCGTTTTGTTAGACAAGAATACGAACAACCTTGCTCGCATATTGGTTTCTAGTTTGCCCTTCGATTGAAAAGTTGAATTACATTTTACCATGATGCATAACCTATTCTTATAACGCCATACCGTGTACGACGCCGACGTAATATGTCGTATAAGTTACAACAACGATTCAAATTCGTTGATGAACAAATCGTAGTTCAGTGTATGTAGCAGCAATGACTAAACACACGTTACAATATACATAAACTGCATAATAAACGAAGAAAATTATATTGATAAAACAAACAAACAAACGGTTAGCTCAGACACATAGGTAGCTCAACAAGCGAGTCCGGCACCGGACGAACTACAAATAACCCAACACAATTTGTTTTATAAATATTGGACCCCGAACACATATTGGACAATGTGAACTTAACAAAGTTGGTATTTTAAATACTTCTGATCGTGTCACTTAACTAATGTCGAATCATATGTATAATGTATATAATGGTACTGCACCTGAATATTTGTGTAACAATTTAATTCGATTAAACACTCAAAACAGTCACTGTACTCGTAATTCTAAATATAACTTTTTCTTGCTTAAGGTACATGGTATAGCCAAGAGTAATTTTTGCTATTATGGTGTCAAGATCTGGAATGAGCTGCCTATTTCTGTCAAATACCTAACAAGTAAAAAATATTTTTTTAATGTGAAACTGTATCTAAAGAACCGGGCTCTTGCTGAAGAGCGAAGTAACTTTTTATATTACTCAATGTAATATTGGTGAATCATGTTCTGAAACAGTATTATAATTTCAATATTTTTAAAACAGTGTTATAAATGTTGGTTCTAGTTTTTTTATTCTAGGTCCTGTGTATGTGTACATTGTATAAGTTTACCTCTTGCCGCACTACATCTGTAATATGGACCACACTGGAAACAAGCGGAAACACTTTCGTGTGCAATCCATCAATTTAGGTGCACGTGTAGGTACAATATATACTATGTACTTGAACTGGAATTAAATCAAATCAATAAAATCAACTGGGAAGAGTAGAAATTCGTGACGTCAGACGTTCTATCACAATGACGCTGTGAGTGAAATTTAAGGTTATTTTAGTGTGTTATTCTTCATTGTAGCTGCAAATGGTTAGTTTCTATTAATTCTTTTAGACGCACGAACACGTTTTTTTATTAAGATTATCTCACATGTAGTGACAATGCAGTTTCAGACACACGTTTTAGCACAGTGACTTTACAACGTAGCAGCAATAGATGAGTTGGTAAATATCAACAGAATAAGTGGTTGCAAGTTGTGGCGTGTTCCAAATGTTCAATTTTGCGAAACAAATGTTAGGGTGCCTCGATGAAGAAAACCATAATCCTTTCATTTGGGGAATTGGTAAACGAGCAGTATTGAAATGTCTACGATGATACTTGCAGTGAACCTGCATAACATTTTCAATCTGGTTCCAACCTCAATGTTTTTGTATTATTAATAAGAGTCAATTGTGGCAAGTTCCAAATATTTAGCTGCTTGTGAAATAATTGTCAGGGTCCCTGGAAGAAGACAAACGTAGTTAATTTTAGGGTGAACTGTGATAAACCCTCTAATATAAAAGACTCCCTATACACGTATATCTATACACTGTATGCAACCACCTGTCACAATCTTTCCTCCCACCCCACAGGCCAGGGCAAGATCCTTCGTCGTGCTGCGGAGTGTCTATGTGCAACAACAACTGCCAGATATGTTGCAATGGCGCTATCAACCCCAGACCCCCCAACGCTGCTTGTTGTGGTCGAAGGGCCTACGACCAGAAACGACAGATCTGTTGTGGTGGCGTTGTGTTAAGCCGACCTCCGTACGCAAAGTGCTGTCTGCGCGCAGCCTACAACAGCAAGAGAAGGGTTTGCTGCGGCGGAAAGAAGGTGACGTCCAGAAGTAGCTGCTGTGGAGGGAAGCCGTACAACCGCAGACGCCAAGTCTGCTGTGCAGGAGTCATCAATGACAAACCGGCCAACGCACGGTGCTGCAGAAGCATTGCCTACAATTACAAAGTGCAGTACTGTTGTGGACGAAAGGTTGTAGTCAATTCCAGGCGTCTTTGTTGTAAGGGTAAGGCAGTCAATCCTAGCACACAGATATGTTGTCGTGGTGTTCTGCAGAACAAGCCAGCCAATGCAAGGTGCTGCCGAAGTAAGGCCTACGATCGTAAAAAGCAGTATTGTTGCGGAAGAAAGGTGGTCGTCAGTTCAAGAAGAAATTGTTGTAAGGGTAAACCACTCGACCGAAGCAAACAACTTTGTTGCATTGGTGTTTTGCAAAACAAGCCTCAAAATGGGAAATGTTGTCAAAAAGTGGCATACAATTGCAAGAGTCAGTATTGTTGTGGAGGAAAGGAAGTTGTTAGTTCCCCAGCTCAATGTTGCAGTGGTGTAGCTTTTAACCCCAATAAGCAAGTGTGTTGTCAAGGTGTGCTCCAATCAAAACCCGACAATTGCGAATGTTGTTTGAAGGTGGCGTACAATTCAAAGAGCCAATATTGCTGTGGTGGAAAGGAAGTTGTTAGTTCCCCGGCCCAATGTTGCAGTGGTGTAGCTTTTAACCCCAACAAGCAAGTGTGTTGTCAAGGGGTGCTCCAATCAAAACCTGCCAATTGCAAATGTTGTTTGAAGGTGGCGTACGACTCCAAGAATCAGTATTGTTGTGGAGGAAAGGAAGTAGTTAGTTCCCCAGCCCAATGTTGCAGTGGTGTAGCTTTTAACCCCAACAAGCAAGTGTGTTGTCAAGGGGTGCTCCAATCAAAACCTGCCAATTGCAAATGTTGTTTGAAGGTGGCGTACGACTCCAAGAATCAGTATTGTTGTGGAGGAAAGGAAGTAGTTAGTTCCCCAGCCCAATGTTGCAGTGGTGTAGCTTTTAACCCCAACAAGCAAGTGTGTTGTCAAGGGGTGCTCCAATCAAAACCTGCCAATTGCAAATGTTGTTTGAAGGTGGCGTACGACTCCAAGAATCAGTATTGTTGTGGAGGAAAGGAAGTTGTTAGTTCGCCAGCCCAATGTTGCAGTGGTGTAGCTTTTAACCCCAACAAGCAAGTGTGTTGTCAAGGGGTGCTCCAATCAAAACCTGCCAATTGCAAATGTTGTTTGAAGGTGGCGTACGACTCCAAGAATCAGTATTGTTGTGGAGGAAAGGAAGTAGTTAGTTCCCCAGCCCAATGTTGCAGTGGTGTAGCTTTTAACCCCAACAAGCAAGTGTGTTGTCAAGGGGTGCTCCAATCAAAACCTGCCAATTGCAAATGTTGTTTGAAGGTGGCGTACGACTCCAAGAATCAGTATTGTTGTGGAGGAAAGGAAGTTGTTAGTTCGCCAGCCCAATGTTGCAGTGGTGTAGCTTTTAACCCCAACAAGCAAGTGTGTTGTCAAGGGGTGCTCCAATCAAAACCCAAGAATTGCGAATGTTGTTTGAAGGTGGCGTACAATTCCCAGAGCCAGTATTGTTGTGGTGGAAAGGACGTCGTTAGTTCTAAAGCTCTATGTTGCAGTGGTGTAGCGTTTAACCCCAACAACCAAGTATGCTGTCAAGGGGTACTCCAATCAAAACCTCAAAATAGCAAATGTTGTTTGAAGAAAGCTTACAATTCCAAGAGTCAGTATTGTTGTGGTGGAAAGAAAGTTGTTAGTTCCCCAGCCCAATGTTGCAGTGGTGTAGCTTTTAACCCCAACAAGCAAGTGTGTTGTCAAGGGGTGCTCCAATCAAAACCTGCCAATTGCAAATGTTGTTTGAAGGTGGCGTACGACTCCAAGAATCAGTATTGTTGTGGAGGAAAGGAAGTAGTTAGTTCCCCAGCCCAATGTTGCAGTGGTGTAGCTTTTAACCCCAACAAGCAAGTGTGTTGTCAAGGGGTGCTCCAATCAAAACCTGCCAATTGCAAATGTTGTTTGAAGGTGGCGTACGACTCCAAGAATCAGTATTGTTGTGGAGGAAAGGAAGTTGTTAGTTCGCCAGCCCAATGTTGCAGTGGTGTAGCTTTTAACCCCAACAAGCAAGTGTGTTGTCAAGGGGTGCTCCAATCAAAACCCAAGAATTGCGAATGTTGTTTGAAGGTGGCGTACAATTCCCAGAGCCAGTATTGTTGTGGTGGAAAGGACGTCGTTAGTTCTAAAGCTCTATGTTGCAGTGGTGTAGCGTTTAACCCCAACAACCAAGTATGCTGTCAAGGGGTACTCCAATCAAAACCTCAAAATAGCAAATGTTGTTTGAAGAAAGCTTACAATTCCAAGAGTCAGTATTGTTGTGGTGGAAAGAAAGTTGTTAGTTCCCCAGCCCAATGTTGCAGTGGTGTAGCGTTTAATCCTAGTTCTAAAATATGCTGTCAAGGGGTACTCCAAAATAAACCAGCTAACGGAAAATGTTGTCTGAAAGTTGCGTACAATTCACAAAGTCAGTTTTGTTGCGGAGGAAAGGTTGTTGTAGATTCGGTTGATGATTGCTGTGCTGGTGTACCAATTGGTGATAGCGAAATATGTTGTGACGAGGTCCTCCAAAACAATGTTCCTAACGGCGAATGCTGTGGGAAGGTAGCGTATAATTCCCACTCTTGTTCCTGTTGTGGCGGAAAGGTGCTTTTGTTTATCGACGGCGAGTGCTGTGGCGGACAGCCACTCACTGACCGCATAACACAGATTTGCTGTGATGATTGCATCCAACCCCGCCCGCGGTCGAACACGAAGTGCTGCAGGAAGGTCGCTTATGACCCCGAGGATGATATGTGCTGTGGAGGCAATGTGGTGGTCCCCAATCGCTACCACTGCTGTAACGGCAAGGCGATGGACCCAGATGTGCAGACCTGCTGTGACGGTGTCATACGCAACCGGTTCCTGAACAGCGAATGTTGTGGAAAGTCTATCTTTGATAACAGCCGCCAGCTGTGCTGTGGAGGCCGCGTAACCGACCTCAACAGCTGCTGCAAAGGGGTTCCCTTTAACCCGGCCAAGCAGATCTGTTGCGGCGGCGTCGTGCAGTCTCGTTGCACCAACGCACAGTGTTGTGGATGCTCGGCGTTCGACTCCGACACCCAACAGTGTTGCAACGGAGCCGTTGCCTCCAAGTCTAGCGGGTGCTGCAACGGAGGCAATTGTTAAGAACAACCTCCGGCCATGTGATACGCAATGAAATGTTGTTTATGCTGGTACAATGGAAATAAAGGTGCTAATCGAAATAATGGAAATGTTTTCAGTTTGTTCTTATTGATATCGCTTATTTGATGCTCCGTGTTCTCCAGTGTTCAGGTAGGCCATGATACGAAGACTCTATATTTCCTTTCTTCTATTATATTTATGCTGCTGTTCTTTACCACATATCTGCACAATCCTTATAGCACTTACTAAACGGCATTACTAAAACAATAAAAAATTCAATAAATATATCAATCAGTAATTTAATTCAAACATCCAACAGCGCAAATTATATCATTAGATAACGCAACACCATTTCAAGCATATAAAATTAAACAATACAGGCTTGATGGAAAGGGGGTGAACAGAAGTATGCTATTTATCTACGGTTCACATTCAACCAGCTACAGTTATGTATGACACAAACACTATATCTTACAAACAATATAATTTACAAATCCATCTCTAATGCATACATTGCAAAATATAATGTTTCATTTTAATTGGTTATTTGTTCATATCTAATACGTTGATAGAAGATGGAATTGATCGATTTTTAAACGCTTGTATGCTTATGCTTTCAAATCACAAAATCAAAGCACAGATTCTAAAATAATAACAATTTCAAATAGACCTTAAAAACAATTACTCATCTCTACAAACAACTGAACTACCCAGTTCAACATTTCCAGAAATGCCAGTCCGTCCGTTTGTCTGTCGACCCATATATCCGTTAGTTTTGCGTGTATTGGGATGACGTTTTGTATGTGATCTTGCGGGCCCATTGGTGTGGTTCGTTTTAGATTAATTCAATTCAATTCAAATACCTTTATTGTCCCTCGTGGGGAATTTTTTTTGTGTTGTTGGCTATTAAGAACTAAATAAATAAATAAATATGTGTAATTGAGAACACTGATTCAATGAATTACACATGAATAAAATAAAATAACACAGAACAATCAGCCAGTTGTTAGGAAACATCATTTACATTTTACATATCACAGCCATCAGTACTGGAACAAGTTCACCATCACAGGTGTTATTTAGCTAGGTGGAATACAGTGCAATTACCAGTATAATCACACACATACACATACACACACACTCATGCGCGGACACGCACACACACCACACACACACGTACACACACACACACACACACACGAACCCATATTCTCATGCAGCCAGACAGCCATTGGAGAGAGGGGGGAAGGAGGCAGATCATTCGTTTAGAAGACGGATAGAGGATGGGATGAAGGAATTTCGAGAGCGACTGAGTCTCAGTTGAGGCAGCTGAAAACGACGGCCAGATAGTAACAGATTGTAACAGTGATTTAGGGGGTGGTGGGGATCCAGGAAGATCTGCCTTCACTTCTTCTTTGCCCTCCGCCTGTTAGCTCCGGAGGTGGGGGATCTTTGAGGTTCATAATTTGTAAATTGCATTTTTTCCGTACGTGTTGTATGTGTGGGTAGACATTAAAAAAAAAATTCCTCGGGCAATGCTGGATAATCGGCTAATTTCATATAAAATAACCACCTTTAGCTTTACTGCGCGTTGTTCTTTTAGCTCTTGCTACGGGACACTGTATTAGGGTTGGGCTTCTATAGGCATGACAGGCTAATTTATGAAAACCTTTATAAATGTATTCCCCTGAGTCTTAGTAACAAGACAAATTATGTTGCCATTTGTCCCGTTGACCTTTAATGACATTGAATATAGGTGAGATGTATTGTTTTCGCCTAATACTCGCTACTTTGTAGGGTGGGGTAATGTTTTCGCCAGGAAATCAATATCTCTCCACACCAAGAGGGGCCAAATGGCTCCAAGTGAATCAGGTGTAACGTTCATTCGTTTCTCAAAATTAATAGTTTATTTGACGAAAGCTTTACAGCCTAGTGTTATATTATGTATTGTGGTATCAAAGATGTTCTCTAGAAATGTAGGCGTGGAAGACTGTTTTGACCACGAAATCAATGTTTTAACCCACATAACGGTGAAGAATAACACAATGTGACCGTGAGTAATATACCTAAAGGTTCTGCAATAACAAACAAAACCGAATGTATTTGCCTATAGCTTTGCACTAGTGTCTTAATACATATCTTAATTATTTTAAAGACATATTTTTACTGGTGAAATGTTTTTTGTCAGGGAATTTGTATTGCACCCGTAAAGTGGCTAAAGAATTGTTTTTTTTATATAATCGAAGAGCGAAAACGATGTTATGGCAGGATTATGGGAAAGGATTTTGGAACGTATAAATATAACAAGACAATGCTCCATTCCGGGCGGATCTCTTGCTGTCTTTGCTGCAGGAGTTCATCACGACCGCAGTTCGACATGTTTGAGTGCCGAGTTCATATAATACCTACAGTCAAAGACACAACGCACCATGCTTGCGACTGCGCGGACGACACTAAAATTACGGGGTGTTCACAACTGTCCACATGTATCAATTCGTACAGAGCATACTTATTATCTGAGTCTTTCCCAAATTAGTACTTTAAAATGTCGGCAATTATCCAGATTGAATGTCATGTCGGTATGTAATAGTTTTCAGACACTCCACATGCACAGGGCGCACAGCAACCGTGATTGTCATGTTTACAATCATTATTGTTATGCAATTCACAAGCGTGCAACATTGGCATGTTCTCTGCTATATTTTTTGCCAATGTTGCACGCTTGTGAATTGCATAATAACCTTGTCAAACATAATTTGTCGCTGAAGAGGATGAAAGTCTGTCGTGTGCCACATTTTTCGATTTGTACATTAATGACGACTTCTCGCTATGTAAATGCCGAAAGGTGGTATTTTTGGTGCAGATTAGCTTGATTTATGTTAAGTTATTTCTCAATCGCGCAAAGGGCAATAACGTATTCCCATAAAGGCAACAGGGGCACGTGCCACAGGGGTGCCACTCTCCCGTTAGCCCCATTCGAGTACTCAAGAAATCACACTGAAAATCCAGTAAATTGATAAATAATTTAAGAGAGACTTTTTTCGAAACACAGCTTAACTAGTATGTATCCAAAATGCCACCTTTCGACACTTCCATAGCGTGAAGTCGTTAATAATGGACGGAACACGAACACACGTGCGCTCACATGCAAAGGGACGCGTACACATAAAGAACAAGAACTCAGAACGCGGAATAAATATATTTGACCTATTTACACATACAGTGAGTCGAGTTTAAATAATAATACGTTCGGCGAGATTGCCATTATTAAGACATAATTCACGGAGACACGGTTCTACCATATATAGGCATCCGCAATCTTAAATAAGTTTTCTAAAACGAGATTTCGAATAAATAAAGACATGTGCATCGATATAGATAGCCCTTTCTATGTTAATGTGCCATTTCTGATGTCAGTTACAAGAACGTTTTGAGACATGTATACATTCGCATGTACCTTTACGTTTATACAATTTGTTGTTTATAGTATTGTGTTAAAAATTATTAGAAAAAGTTGTTTTTGATTGGAAAGTTTATGACTATGGAATGGTAAAAAACAATCAAGGCGCCTCTGCCGACAATTGAAGGCTCACAGTATGTTGTAGTAGTAGTAGTAGTAGTAGTAGTAGTAGTAGTAGTAGTAGTAGTAGTAGTAGTAGTATTTTATTAGAGTCTCACTCCACGTATACATGCATTAAAATACAAGACAAATAAATACATTACATTCAAAGTTAGCACTGTATACAAAGACCACTCAAAAAGAGTTATGAGAGACTTGTAAAAACAAAATTGTACAAATAAAAACAGTAATAATTTAATAAACATGTGCTATTATTTTGTTGTATTGTGTAATCTTGTGTGCAGTATTTTTTGGAGGATGCTGGCAGTTTTACTTATTATATTGTCATTACTCAATAAATATACAAATTTATCTTGATCATTCATACTGGAAAAAGCAGGATCATTAATTGTTGCATAGCCTATTAGTTCTTTTCGTTCGTTAACATATAAAGGGCATTTCATTAAAACGTGAAACTCATTTTCTATTTAATTCGTGCAATTATAACACGTCCTAGTTTCAGGTGGGGGGTAATTTCGTTCAAAACGTCCAGTTTCAATTCTGATTGGTGCCACGCCACATCGAAATTTTGCAAGTGCTGATCGATTACTTCTAGTCATGATTTTCTTAACATAATGCTCAGTTACAAATTTTTTTTTGAACTGTTTATAAGTTCTTAGTTTATTTCTACTACCATTTCTGCCCTCTTCTCTATTTATAATATGAAGCCATTGCTGTTCCTGTAATACAGACAGGCAAACACCTGTGTGTTCTATTATAGCCTTTACATTAACATGGTCTCTTATATTAGTAAGATTATGCATATTTAAGTCATTATAACGATGATATACTTCGTAGCCCCAATTTCGTTTCGCACTTACGGCCATTTCCATCATCCATAGAAACACACGTTTTGTCACTCTAGATACATCCATATTGATCAAACGACACCAGGGCCTAGTAACAGAAAGCCATTGTTGGTTAGACGGGGTTTTCCACCCCATTTCACCCTGTACTGCTGCTGATGTGGTATATTTACCCACACCTAAGAAAAATCGAAAGGCTCTATTATGCATGCCTTTTATGACCGAATATTCCTTTGTACCCCACACAGCAGAACCATAGTTAATAATGGAGAGCACCATACCATCGTATAGTTTTGTAAAACAGTTAAAAGGCATTCCTCCATTATATTTTGTCTTAGCCATTAACAAACCCAGAGCTCTGTTCGCCGTAGTAGCTACTGTTTTACCATCACCTTATAATCTTTATTCAGTTAAAATCAAACCTAAATATTTATACTTATTTACGATGCATATGCTTTGGTCACCTAGAAGAAAATCGCAAGTAGTCTCATATATCGATGGATTACGAAAATGTACAATTTGAGTTTTGTCTTTGATAATAGACATGCCCCAGTCATTGCACCATTTCCAGATAACATTTAGCAATGTCTGCAGTTCTTCTGCTGATTCGGCCAGCACCACAATGTCATCTGCGTATGCTAACATTGTAACAATTTCGTCTCCGATCTTAACACCTGTACCCGTGCCTTTCAATTCAGTTAATAAATCGTTTATAAACATATTAAACATGATAGGTGATATAACACATCCCTGCTTAAGCCCGCATTCAACATTGAACCAGTCAGACTTTACGTTGTTGACCCTAACACAACATTTGTAATCAACATATAATGATTTCAAAGCCTCAAGTATTTTCCCTTGTATGTTGAAGTTCCTAATTTTGTTCCAGAGGAAATGTCTATTGATACGGTCATAAGCTTTACTAAAATCTACGAAACATGCAAACGTTTGCTGGCGGCATTTCTTTCTAGTATTGATTATGCTTGTAATGGTAGATAGATGGTCGAGATAACTGCGACCTTGTCTAAACCCATTTTGTTCATCACACAAAAGGTTGTTGCCCTCTACCCACGATATAAGACGATCATTTAAAATAGAGCAGTATATTTTATACACATGGGAACTAAGCGTAATTCCCCTATAGTTCAATGACACTCGTGGATCAGACGTACAACACTTGGGTATCGGGGTTACAATGCCCCGACGCCATGCTTCCGGAACCATGCTGTTGTTAAAACAGTGATTAAATAGTTCGTAAAGGAAGTCTATGGCATTTTCGTTGACCAGCGTTTTGGGATGTTATCATCACCCAACGCTTTGTGTTTCTTGGCCTTGTTTAAGGCCAGGCGAATGTCCTCCTTAGAGATAGGCCCATCAAGGTGTTCATTGTGACCCAGTGAGCCCGATATGTGCAGGGTGCAGGGCCCACCAGTGTGTGGACACGTCCCGACCCTCACAAATCATGTTCCAGCTATGGGGCAAATAGCAAAGCAGAGGATGTGATGGACAGCATGTCCCCTCAGTTCCGGCGGCGGAAGATCCAGTTGTATGGACAACGACGGCGAGCACAGCTCAGTACGAGCTACTGTTCTTTGGAGTAAACCAAATCAAAAACCGGCAGAAGGCAATGGGAAACCACTGCTGTATCTTTCCCAAGACAATCATGACCCACAAAACCACAGAAGATAACGTTAACAGCGTGAACGGTTGTTCTGACAGTTCTGACAGGACCACCTCGCTCGGTAGGGATAGTCATGTGCGACAGGTGATGCCAGATCGTCATCCAGCTACTGTGTGCAACAGAGAGATTTTGAATATTACTACATGGAATGTAAGAACTCTATATCAGAAAGGAAAACTAGAAAACATCAAACAAGAAGCGACAAGATTGGGGATAAATATAATGGGAATGTGTGAAGTTAGATGGACAGGGGCAGGACTGATGACATCAGATAATAACACAATAATTTACTCAGGAGGCGATAAACATGAAAGAGGAGTTGGAATTATGTTGGATGAAGAAAGAGCAAAATGCTTATTAGGATACTGGACCATATCGGATCGCATCCTCTTGGTGAAAATCAGTGGCAAACCATTTAACATTAACATCATACAAGTGTACGCACCAACCGCAGACAAATCTGTTGAAGAGCACGAGACCTTTTATAATGATCTTGAATTAGCAAAATCACATTGCAAATCACAGGAGATTGTAATAGTTATGGGAGACTTTAATGCTAAAGTTGGTGAGGGAAGATGCGAAGACATAGTTGGACCATATGGCCTGGGGAGCAGAAATGAGAGAGGAGATAAACTAATAGAGTGGGCAAAATCTCATGACATGATTGTAGGAAACACCTGGTTCCAACAACACCCAAGAAGACTTTGGACTTGGAAAAGTCCAGGAGACCGTACACGGAACCAAATTGATTATATCCTGGTCAGTAAAAGATTTAGAAATGCCCTACTGGTGGCAAAAACCTTTCCAGGGGCAGACTGCGATTCCGATCATGTGCCAGTGCGAGCCAAGTTCCGATTGAAACTGAAGAAAAGGAAAAGAGCAACAAGGAATCTGAAACTAGATATGAATATACTAAAATCAGATTCAGCGATCAAAGAGAAATTCAATGTAGCAGTACAAAACAGTTTCAATGTTCTGAATGACATTCAAGATGTGGACGACCAATGGGAACAAATGAAGGAATCAATAACACAGGCTGCAGAAGAAACTATCCCTAGGCAATGCAGAAAAGCAAAGAAAAAATGGATGACTGACGATATTCTAAAGTTGATGGATGAAAGGAGGACAATTAAGCAAAATCATGATGCATATGTAGCAATGAACAAGGATATAACGGCCAAATGTAATCTAGCGAAAGAGGAATGGCTTAATGAAAAATGCAAAGAAATTGAACAGAAGAATAAGCACGACACAAAATCCATGCATGCTAGAATAAGAGAAATCACAGGGAAAAGAACATGCTCAGCTACAGGTTGCCTGAAATCTAAAGAAGGAAACATAATAATGGACAAAGACAAAATACTCGAGAGATGGTCAGAATATATTGGTGAACTGTACGATGATGAAAGGGGTGAAAGACCATCAATTAAGAAGAACTTTGATGGTCCTCCTATATTGAAGGACGAGGTTCGAAAAGCCATCAGATCAATGAAAAAGGGAAAAGCTGCTGGACCAGATAATATTACCATTGAAATGATTGAGAGTTTAGAGGAATTTGGTATTGATATAGTAACAGACTTCTTGAACAAAATATATGACAGCGGACGAATCCCAACTGATTTATCCAGATCCATTTTTGTAGCAATACCAAAGAAACCAGGTGTGATTGAATGTGAACTACACCGTACAATTAGTATCATGAGTCACTTCACCAAGATGTTGCTTAAAATTATTATGACCAGAACGAGAAACAAAATAAAGCCGGAAATTGCTGAAGAACAATGTGGATTTGTAGAAGATAAAGGTACAAATAATGCAACATACATCCTACGAACACTGATTGAGAGAGCACTGGAAGTGCAGAAAGATCTGTATGTATGTTTTATTGATTACACAAAGGCATTTGACAGAGTTCGTCATGAAGAAATCATATCAATGCTGGAAAGTTTGAACATTGATGGGAAAGATCTGAGAGTTGTGAGAAATCTGTACTGGGAACAAACAGCAGCAATACGAATAGAAAATGACATCAGTAAATTTCAAGAAATAAAACGTGGTGTAAGACAAGGGTGTGTCCTATCACCCGATCTCTTTTCACTATACGGTGAGATTATCTTACGCACATTAGAAGATATGCCAGGCATTCAATTAGGGGGATACAACATTAATTATTTACAATATGCAGACGACACGGTACTGATTGCTGAGAACGAAATAGATCTACAACAGATGCTAGATACAGTAATAAGGGAAAGTGAGAAAAAAGGTCTGTCCATGAACAAAAAGAAAACAGAAATCATGGTCATCTCAAAGAAAAATTACACTCCAACATGCAACGTGATAGCATATGGCACTGTTTTGAAGCAAGTCCGAACGTTTAACTATCTGGGATCACTAATAACATCCGACGGTCGATGCAACGATGAGATAAAGAGAAGAATTGCTCAAGCCAAAACAGCTTTTCACCACATGAAAAACATTTTAACAAATAAAAATATATCAATTGAAGTGAGAAAACGTGTACTGCAATGTTACATAGAGCCCATATTGCTATATGGATGTGAATCCTGGACAATAACCAAAAGATCACAAAAAAACATAGAAGCCACTGAAATGTGGTTCTTAAGAAGAATGCTGCGAGTGCCATGGACTGCAAAGCAAAGCAATGAAGTCATCCTTAGGACAGCCAAATCAAAAAGAAAGATCATCAACAAAGTTAGAACACAACAAGCACGATTTATAGGCCATGTCATGAGAAAGAAAAAGTTAAAACAAATAGTAACAACAGGAAAGATAGAAGGAAAAAGATCCAGAGGACGCCAGAGAATAAAAATAATAGATAGTCTCTCAATATGGTGTGGAAGGAGCACAACAGAACTGCTACAAACTACACACGACCGTGCGGTATGGAGGGCCATGATCGCCAACGCCTGTGACAGACATGGCACATAGAAGAAGAAGAGTGGGTCTCCACCGGCGGTTGATAGTCAATTGTTTGTTCGTAATTGACCGGGTTCAGCAAAGTGTGAAAGTCAGTTCTCCATTTATGTAATATCACGCTTTGATCAGTGGATGTGGAGCCGTCCTCTAGCATCACTTCCATTGGTATATCATGGATGCGTTCTTGTTTTATCCCTAATTTTTCAATATGCTTCCAGAAAGCATTTGGATCATATGACGGCAGATCAAGTAGTTTGTCTTGTTGTTGGCGCCAGAATTTGCGTTTGGCAGCTTGCACATGCCTATCAAACAGTTTCTGGGCTACCTTCATTTCCGTTTTCAGGTGCGGTTTATTTTGTTCGTCGCCCTTAATCCACAATTGTTCACTTGTTGTGAGGTTATTCCATAGGTGAGTAAGTTCATTTGTCCACCATTGTTTCGTGATCCGTCTACGCTTATTACTGAGCACTGAGTGGTTTACATGGACCACTTTTTGAAGTTTATCTTCCATCACCGTTTTAACATGTTCGCAGAAACTGTCATAAACATTGTTCAGATTTTGTTGTGTTAAATTAGATCTTTGAATGAACTGCATGAGCGTAGCACAATGTTCTTTTGTTGTGTCGTCATCGAGAAATGACTGGTCAATGCCTTCTAATTTATATCTCGTTGTACATGGAATTTGTGAGTTCGGATATGTATTATCGTAGCATTCCATGTAATCCAGGAGTAAAACCCATGTCAATATTGAGTGGTCTGGGATGGTCTTGTGTGGGTCAATAATCGATACACACCCAGAGTCATTAAATATCTTTCGTGCAAAAGTTATTTTAAAGTCGGTAAACGACGCCAAACGTTCATGCGGTACAAGGCAATAATCAACGACAGCCAAACCTTTGGTTGAAACAGATGTGAAGTCGTTTATCGACGAACCGCGACCTTTCAGCGTGCAACAGTTTGATGATATTAAAAGGTCGATGAGGTATTGTCCATGTGAATTCACTTTAAAATCAATAACTTTTTTCTCAGGAATGTCATCCACACCTTCAATGTAATCAGGCTCACTGCCACAACGGCCATTGAAATCGCCACATATGAAGAATATTCCAAGTTTCTGGTATCGGTATATATGTGATAATAGTTCGTTGTAATAGGTTTTGGGGTCAATGTAACGTGATGATCCGTCAGGAGGATGGTAACACACACACATATCCTAAAACTAGTATCCGAGCTCTTGCTTGTGAAAGTTATCCACATTATTCCTTCCAAAGATGTGTCTAGAATTTTCACATTAAAATCATGCAGCAGAGCATCTTTTACAAAAAAATGCCTACTCCGCCTGACCCTGACTTGGCCCGACAGTTCAGGTTTGTGCGATTATGCCCTCACCACTTATATCCATTCATTTCCAGCGTGTTTACATCTGTAAGATGTGTTTCCACCACGGCGATTACATCCGTGTTGAGGTGTTTAACACATTCTGCCCTCACTTGGTAGTTGTCGGTGTTTTTGTTTAGCTTCCACCCGTTAACATTCCAACATCCCACGGACACCTAGCGATGACCGCGCACATCTGATCTATTGTCGCGCTGGTGGTTGATGGGGAATTGTGAGCGCGGATGTTGGCGTTACGAGATCCGGCGTCACATCTCGTGATTCTGGAGCCGCGTAGTTCCAGGTTGTTGTTGTCAAGAGCTTTCACGAGGATTCTGAAGTTCGATTCGATTACACGTTGCTCTTTTGGCTTGTCGTGGACTATTATGATGTCACGATATTTCGCACTTTGTCGTCGTAAGTGTTTTTTTGTATACACATCACGGAGCGTTGTTATGTATTGACAGCTTTACAGGAGTTGACTATTGCGAATAGGTTCGTAAAGTTTCGCCCGATAACGTGAAATATGTCGTAGGTTTACATCAACATATAGCGAATGTGCTACACCGTCTTTAGTTGCCGCTAATATAAATACGTAGTTTTGCGTAACATTAATTTAATGTCTCGCAAACATCGTTATGCCTCATTACCTGTGAAAGGTTAACTTAGTGGGATATTTTACACCCATTCATTGACCAAGATTTACGTAGGCCTAATTCCCCCAAAATCGGTGGTACGGTTTATGCCATATCGTCATTATCGAGTACAAGTTTCACTGATTTAAAAACTGCCTAGTGCATATTAAGCACAAGTAATAGCCGAAACTGACAACTTGATGAGTTTAGAAGGATCCTGCCATTCGCTGATTCGAATATTGGGGTTCATGGGGCCGATGGGGTGATGAAATAAGAATTTGTGATTGCACCCCCCCTTATGCTGGGTAATGAAGGGGGTCACATATTTTCATATAGGGCCCAACTAGCCAGAAGATCTTGCCCTAACTGTGAGCTGTGCCATGGTCAAATCAAATGGAGAGGTTGTAAAAAAGTACTATTAAATTAAACTGCTTTGCCAAACAGGTGATATCCAACAGCCATCATGCCCAAAGGAGTGTCTCGTGAGAGGAGGATGGCTGTTAGAAATCTGGCCATGATGTGTGACCATGACGTTGAACTGGGTTGCACTGCAGCTGAGTTCAGGATATGCTCAAGGTTGTCATCATCATGATGGCTAGCTGTTGATTGTGCAGTTTCAGCAGCCAACTTCCGCTTCTTGTGTCCCTTGTCCCTCTCTAGATACTTCTCCCTGGGACCAACATTCTCCACATGCTCCAGATTTTTCTCTGGATCCGGGTGGGTCTCGGTCGGCTTCCCGTGGATGAAATGCCTCGAGCAAACACTTTTTTCGGCACCAGTAAATGAAATGAACGTTTGGGATCAGCCGATATGCCGATATTTACCTCTTCCACTTTGGCAAATCCTTCTCTCTTCGCGTTGGGAAGCAGAAGAGCCTGAAATTACAGTAGTGAATAACAATTAGTTTTCATGGTAGCAATCTCTGATGTTGTCTCATCCAGTATTAAAGAAAAAATATATAAGATCATTTTTGTTCACATCGGTTCAATAATTACAAATATTATATCCATTTTGGCAATAAAATGTTGCAATATTATGATGGACAATGATCACTGATGATCGGTGATAGGCCAATGTTTCATGACTCCAATAGGATGTTAATTATGTGATCTTGAGAAAATTTACTTACCAGTATAATGGCATTTTCATCATATAGGATTAAATTTAGTAATTTACATATTTACACATATCCATTACAATAACTGTCTTACCCAAGGGGAGGTTGACATGAGCATTCTGGTGCCCCAAGATGCACCCCATGTTGTTGGCAAGTCCTCTTCCTCCATCTCAACAGTCTATAACCAGCATTTGAGCAATCCGAGGCATAGCAATATCTTCTTGTTAAGCCGGTCTCTGGGCGCCATTCTGGACCATCCATCGTGTAGAAGACCGAGAGATGGCTATAATTGAAAAGTAAATATAAATTAAGATATAATCTCCCAAATGTAGTCCAAATTGTTCAGATTTACATGTACATGAACCATTAGAATTGTAAGTTACGACCTGATCATAAATAGTGTTTAGCCATTGATAGGAATCAAATTATCGCCCAACAACCAAACATGGATAAACTTTAAATAGCCTTAAATGAAAAGATAAGATCGAATATTCATTTAAGAATCAGATAGAATAATTCTTCAGTATAGGAAGACTACAGGTCGTGTACACAGACTTGTCGATTTCAAAGGAGCTCTCTATTTTGTTGCCTATCTTTTAACATAGGTAAAAATAATTGTACGCTGGAGGCTCTCAAAAGAGCTCTCAAAACAGATCTCTACTCCCCACCCTTCTCCCTATCTTTTAACGTAGGTATAAATCATTGTACGTGGGAAGGTCTCAAAGTAGCTCTCAAAATAGCTGTCAAAGTAGCTCTCAAAAGAGCCCTCTAGCCTATTGCCTGTCTTTTAGCATTAGAGCTATGAATTTAAGCAGTACTGTTTCACCACCTTTCTACCAGGGGGCGATACTTGTCCTTATTACATATTGATGGCGTCATTTGCTTTTGCTTCAATCATATTCATTCGGTGTCACGATTGCCTTGTTTAAATGTAATTATAGGAACTTTACTATAGTCAATCCTATCGAGTAACTTCAGTAGTACATGAGTATTCCATTGAGTGCTTTGCTCATTAAACGGTCACACTGTTATTGACACTTCGGAAATACCCGTGACAAATCCTATTCTAATTTGAGAACTCACTGGTGCCTGTCACTTCCTAGCGCGGTCACTACACACGTACACTGGGCTTTGACGCTTGCAATTGATGTACAAAAACATAGTTGCGAAAGTTGTAAACACAACGGGTGCGATCATAGGCGTGGGCAGTAAGCCAAAACGCTGTGCACAAAACCCCGTCTGATTGCGAGCTAGATCTCACAATGTTGATTATATTCCAATAAACATAATCACAAGGGTACAATTGCGATCTTGTTTAGCATTATTACATAAATATACCCACTACTCACGCTTGGCAAATGATGATGTTGTCTCGGTGACACGGCTGGTAGACACAATTAAAGACATCTTCGTAAACCCACCAGTTCACACGCATCAGGGATGGTAACAGGTGACTAGACCCGCGCGTAAAGAATGATGTTCGCTAACTGGGACACATGAAGCACCGTCCCAGTCTCACAGTAGGAGTAAACGTGCACTTGTTGAACATCCGTTAACATAACTCGCTTACCGCTGGTGCGTGAACATCGTAGTTGTTAACAGACTCGAAGAAAGTATGATTGCGAATCTAATATGGACAGTAGCAACAGTGATTGTGTGTATTGTTGGTGTTGCAAGTAAGTTAGCCATGTCTTTTCTTATTTACTTAGACTTAGTTCCTTCTGTTCCTTTCGGGACATCGGGCGACGAGCTTTCTCCATCTATTACGGTCTTTTGCAATTTCTTTGGCCTCATTCCAGGTAGTTTCCATTTCTGCCAGATCTTCTTTAAATGTCTTGCGCCAGATCTTAGTCGGCCTTCCTCTCCTTCTGTTTCCACCTTCAGGCACCCATTCCATTGCTATATGTGCTGTTCTCTCTCTTGGTAGGCGTAGGATATGTCCCGCTAGTCTTCGTCATCGAGACTTAACTATGTCATTTAGGCTATCCAGACCTGCCCTCCTCATCACTTCTTCATTGGTGAAATGCTCTCTCCATGATATACCCAATATGAACCGGAGACATCGTCGGTGGAATATGTCTAGTTTTTTTTATATCATCGCCGTATACTTCCACGTTTCACAGGCATATATCGCTGTTGGCATTACGATTGACATGTAAAGACGTAGTTTTATATCCTTCCTGATGGTGTTACTGGACCATATTGGACGTAGTCTTTGGAACACTGCTGATGCCTTGCCTATCCTCGCTCGTACATCTACTTCCGCGTCGCCTTCCCTGGAGATGTAGCTTCCGAGGTAAGGGAAGTTCTCGACGCATTGCAAGTCTTGCTGACCGATCACAATGTGGGCGTCAGATCCATCACCAACAGACAATGTTTTTGTCTTCCCATAGCTGATTCGTAATCCGACCAACCTTGACGTACACCTGTCTCTATATCGAAGATGTCTGTGGAGCCATCGTTGGTCTTGATGCAGCAGTTGGTGTTTCGGTATAGCGATTTGAATATATGTATATATTTGTTTCGTATGCCGTATAGCTTCAGGATTTGCCATCGAGAATCTCTGTGGACACTGTCGAAAGCCTTCTTAAAGTCAATGAAGTTGACTAAAAGAGGTATCTGGAACTCTCTGCTTTGGTCGATTATGTTTCGCAATGTGAAGATCTGCTCACAGCACGACCTTCCTCTTCGAAAACTAGCTTGTTCCTCCCGGAGGTGTTGGTCAACTGCTGTCATCAGCCTGTTTAGGATCACGCTGCAGAACACCTTTCCATGTACTGACATTAATATTATTCCTCGCCATTTATTGCAATCGCTCAGGCACCCCTTCTTTGGCAACGTCACGATCACTCCTCCTCTCCAATCATCAGGAACTTCCTCCTCAGACCAGATCAGATTAAACAAGTAGGGTAACTCGTCTACAACCCCGTCCTTGCCATGTTTTCTACAACCGCCGTCCTTGCCATGTCTTTTCACGTGAATATATATATATACACACACACACGCACACACCACACACACACACACACACACACACACACACACACACACACACACACACACACACACACACACACACACATTCATACCACGCCACACCACATACACGAGTGCAAGCACACACCACAGACACACGCACGCACACACAATGCACCATTTTAGTGTCAATAATCAGAAACCCTTGAATGCCCATTTTGAACAATAAAAGTTATTTTTATCGAGTCCGTTTCAACTTACACGGATTCTTTATGCATGTTGGTTCCACAACTGCGGTCATTTGAACATTTTGTTGATGGATCAATAAATCCACACCAATGGCATTGTTTATTTTTAATCTCCCAAACATATTTATCAAATTTACATTTATTTGATCGCTTTTATTTATTTAGCCGACTGGGGAGATGGTCACACACCGCGATCGTGGAGCAACTGGAGACGTGATCATACACCGCCATCTTGGAGCAACTGGGGTCGTGATCACGTACCGCCATCTTGGAGCAACTGGGGGAGAACTGACTGGACGACATGGCGTGAGCGACACTTAACAGAACAGGTATACAAAGCATGCAAACCATGGCATTTTCTCTGACCGACATCAACTGCCCCCCTTATCATTTAAACCTAAACCTGTTTACACCAGTGCATTGGCCTTTCCCAATATGCAGGAATTATAATTCCGGGTTTGTACCATTATTTTATTATCTTTTCATGTCATTATCACACACACACAAGCACGAACGCATGCACGCTCGCCCGCCCGCTCCCTTGTCCGCACGCCCACACACACACACACACACACACACACACACACACACACACACACACACACACACACACACACACACGAACGCAGTCACGCTGTCTCGCTGTCACGCAGTCATTAACGTTACATTTGTTTTATTTGGCAACGTACCTTGAATACAATCAAATCATTGTTTAACACGAATTATTATCTTTACTGTATGTAAAACAAAATGTCCATACATTGATTTACCCTGGCTACCAAAAGGTGGAGCTTTGATTACAAAGACGATCTCTAGGGTTTGTTTAATGTTTCTACTGCGGCTTCACTCCAAAATGTGTTTCGCAGTTACAAATCATTATCAGTCGAATAGTAAATTAATTTATGTGCAACAACATTGCGTTAAGAAAATTATTTTCAACAGGCCTCTCCAACTGGACGGTATAGGGAAGGACACGAAAATGGTATGTGCTACTTTGGATACTGACATAATATTACAACCCTGGAATTACCCTGGAAATTTACAATTTCGGTCACACCCGCCCTCCAATGTATGATTTTTTATACTCTATTTTAACTAAATCTTAAGCTAGTACTTTCAAAACATAAGCCACCGTTTTAACAACTACAGTACATTTTAGTGTTGATTTTTTCAATACACACCAATGAAGTTCGAGCTCAATACAACGTTTCGGCCACCGTCGGCAGTCTTCATAGGGAACTGTGTTTCCTCTGCTTGCCAGATGGCGTGCCGAGCAGGCTGTCACACACGTGACTGGGTCGGTATCACCCTCATCTCTGTTCAACGTTGGTGTTGTCTTGTGGAGACAGATTGCCTCCTTAATCCAGCGCCCGCATTTGTCCGTCTCTCTATCTCTCTACCTCAACCTCTCTCTCTCTCTCTCTCTCTCTCTCTCTCTCTCTCTCTCTCTCTCTCTCTCACTCTCTCTCTCTCTATATATATATCTCGTCTCCTATATACATATATATATATATATATATATCTCTCACTCGCTCTCGTCTCCTCTCTCTCACTCTCTTCTCTCTCCGTCCGTCCGTCCGTCCGTCCGTCCGTCTCTCTCTCTCTCTCTCTCTCTCTCTCTCTCTCTCTCTCCTCTTTCTGACTATATTGGTTGTCTGGCTGCTCGTATCAGGGTCGGTAACCCCCTCATCTCTGTTCATTGTTGGTGTTGTCTTGTGGAGCCAGATGGCCTCCTTAATCCAGCTCGCGCATTTGTCCATCTCTCTCTCTCTCTCTCTCTCTCTCCACCAGTCTCCCAGTCTATCACACAGTTGCGTCTGTCAATATGG
The DNA here is from genome assembly GCA_020002185.1 of Paraescarpia echinospica. Taxonomy (NCBI): domain Eukaryota; kingdom Metazoa; phylum Annelida; class Polychaeta; order Sabellida; family Siboglinidae; genus Paraescarpia; species Paraescarpia echinospica. The sequence continues at coordinate 3,821,566 of CM034536.1, read as the reverse complement.
TCTGTTTCAGGCTTCCAGTCGACGTGTGCTCTATAATTGTTGACTCTTCTTTTTCTCCAGTGAACCGTCTTGTTGTGATGGTCTCAACATCTTTCTTATGTTTCTCGAGTTCCGTACCAAAGGTTTTCCCTATTTTCCCCAATGTAGGTGTTGTTATAGGGGATTTGGTACACACACTCTGTTTTCGTGCTGTCTTTCACTTTGTCTTTAGGATGTACTAATATTACCTGATGCTTATGTGTGGTCTGACAGCCGACGCTATATTATGGTATATTAGTATGCGCTGTACCGGTTCAGTAACTTCTTTCACATATGGTGTAGTGATCATGCATTCGTCTTTCCCTTCTGGCTTTGTTGATGATTCCTCATCTTCCTTATACTCCAACTTGAGTACCCGCACTGCTCTATCGCCTTGGTGATGTGTTCCACCTATTTATCTCTGTCTTCTCGTTCTGTTATGATTTTGTTGCATAAATGCAGTAAGGTTTTGATAACACCCAGTTTCTGATGTAGCTGATGGTGTGAACTAAAGTTTAGATACTGGTTTGTGTTGGTCTTTTTCCGACACACCTGGGTTTAGTCCGTTTAATCATCCTTCTGTGCCATCAACGTGTCTAAGAACGGCAGCAATCCCTCACTCTCTTTTTGTTGTTGAACTTTACTTTGCCTGTTGCATCTGTGGTGTTGAGGTGATATACAACAGTTGATGTCCACACCCCTTCTTCACGACTTCCCTTACGTCATCCACGTATTGCTTCCATGGTCTGGGCTGACAAGTTCCTGGAGCAGTGGGGTGGTTTGTTGTTCCGTCCAGTCCATAAATAGATTGGCTATCACACCAATGACACTGGGCTTCCTATCTTAATTACCAACACGTATGCTTAGAGGATAACTCTTATCTAAAACATATGTATTACATGAATATCAGCTGGCAATACAGTTGTACATTTGTTTATGTATTGTTTTGTAAGCTGTTTGCGCTCGCACACTGTGCCGTTGTTTTCGTGTAACTTGAAAATTGCGGACCAGTAACATTTTAATGTTGCTGGTCCGGCTGACCAGCACCTTTTCGGGATAAAGGTCGGTCGCTGATGCATGTGTGCGTCTGTGCGCGCATGTGCTTAGTTTCAACAAGTGATTGCTCGCATGCTCGCACCTACCAAAGCACGCACGTGCGCAAACAAACACATAAATACGCGCACGAACATACGCACACGTCACAGTGAATACTAACTGCAACATACTTTGTTTCTGAAAACGGCCAGACAATGACAATGATTGCATTAGCTCATGTCGATGTCACCGACTACACGTGTCTTACTTGTTTCATTTATGTATAATTTCTCGAGTTATGTACTGTATTTGTATACGTATAGTCGAACTTGCGTATTCGGGTAGAATAACGTTTTCCCCTTAGACGGCTTGAACCTTGAGCGTCAAACTTTCACGACTCCTAGATTAGGACGTAATAACTATATTTTTTCAAAATACCCCATTCATGTAAAGATTATCACCTTTTTTTAGGTAATTCAGTTGTTCTGAACGTAAAACGTAATGTGCACGTAATACGTAAGACGTAATTTAACAATCGCAGGTATCACGCGCGCGCTGCAAATAATTCGAGAAAACAGCCCCTACGTCAAGAAGTAGGCAACATTAAGTGACCAATATACTTTTGTTTACTCTCGTGCCAGCAGCATAGCCATGCGAATATTAGTTGACAATTCTACACTGCAACGACTAGGGCCTATCGATGGATGTGAATTTCATTTTCTCTTCTATCCGACCATCGTCATTTTGAACAAACAACGAGTACCTGTGAACTCGTTGTGGTGTTTATATAACAATGCTGTGTGTTTTCTAACAATTTGATACATATTACTATCACGATTGTCAACTACCAAGGCATCCCTTCAGGGGACGGAAATTTTACTAGTATTATTAATGATGCTTGGTCTCAATCGCATATTACATCCAACAAATAAGAACAAACACAAGGAAACTCATAACAAATTATACAGTACCAATATTTTGGAATGCACTACCTCATAATTTACAACAAACTGTATCCATCAATCTATTTAAGAAGAAACTCAAAGAACTGGTATTGCAAAAATATAATAAATGTTTCATTATTTTTTATTATTGCTATTATTTTGAAATATCTTACCTTATAAATTAACCATAATCGTACTATCATTTTATTATGGTATAAATTATTAAGTTTGTATTTTGTGTTCATGTTTTACTTGAAAATTAGCTAGTTAATGTATTCAGAATACATTATTAAGTTCTAATGAGTGCAATTTAACATATGTTCACTAATTTGTACTTGTAACCGAAATAAAGTTCAACTCAGTTACAGTATTGTACATATTCTTATTACACGGATCGTGCATCGTTTATTTTACATGCTTACTGTACTTGGCATAAATTAGCATAAATTGCTATGTGAGATGCATATGCTTTAGTATTAACGACTACCGAAACGTTATTACACATTTGAACTGCTTAAGAAATAATAAGTGTTTGTTTCGGTTGATAATTGTGCTTCACTAAGACATATTTGTGTATATTAATTTAAGATAAAAGGAATTATCGTATAGTGTGTGTATGTGTGTGTGCGTGCGTGCGTGCGTGTGTGCTTACTTGCGTGCGTGCGTGCGTGCGTGAGTGCGTGCGTCCATGCGTGTGTGTATGTACTAATATGTTGTGTTTGTATCATATTTAATGACACACAATCATGGCTCATCTTTAACTCCGTCAGCCCCGCCTCTTGCTCCGACTGCGCCTCACAGCCAGAGTGAAAGAAATACTTCCTCCGGACCAACAGATCTCTCTCCATACTCCACGGATGATCCCCCTCCGTACTCCGCAGGTAATACAATACGGCATGCGAGAGTTGTGCCGAAATATTGCACATTTCAAATTGATGTCATGTAAATCTTAGGAGTAATTCATTATTGTACAGGCTGGGACACATTCTCCAGAAATAATCCAGCACAAAGTCAATGTTTTGATACGAATAGAAGATGTGTCTCATTTCCTATGAACATACAAAATGATAAATATGTTGAACAGCGACATGACATCATCTAATGAGCAGGTTAAGGCCGTATCATACGAGGTAGACCAAACCTGCAGAACCTCAATAGGCTGAATTAAAGGATCAAAATAAAAAAATTAGACCGACACAAATGTACAGAAAATCACGATGATCAACGTTATAGTACGTGACATATGAAGAAACGCGGCAATGTAGTGCTAGTACAGAGTTCTTCGTTCCAAACCAGGATCAGGCATGATACGTGTGGTCTAAAAATCATGCTTTTAACATTCGGGAGTGTGCACAGTAACTGGGAAATCACGTTCATGTCTCGTTACTTTGAACCACCATAAAACAACCATTAATGACGTTGTGCACACCTTCAACATATCGGTTAACAGAACGTTGTCGGGTAATTGAAACAAAATAAAAACCAAGACGCATAAAAAGGAGAGGAGAGGTTAGACACTCATTGGAACATTGTACGATATGCAGCCTACCCGGGCCTTTTCCACAACAGAAGCCAGAGTGACTCTCGAATCATTAATACAGCGTACGCTCTGAATGATGTACCTACACGTTTAGCAAACAGGCTACGTTAACTGAGAGTTGTGAATGCAACCTATTTACACATCATACACTATTAAATAAACCACAATTAACCACATTGAACTACAATCACTGTCACAATATTACATCCGGACAAACACAAAGGTGGTAGCGTTCTAACGCGTTTTGATTAAGTTACATATTACGTCTATGTTTAGTACATACTACGCTAAATCATAATTGTATTTTTATTACATAGACCTACAACTTTAACCTATATTACGAATGTTAGACATTTGTGCGTCACTATTAACCATCCGCTATTCGGTAATGCTATCAACTGAATATAGTAGTATAAGTATAATCCGGTACCAAGTATACTGTTCATTTATGTACTTTTCCAAATGTACAAATGTACATGTGGAGCGCAGTAACGCAGCGGTAAGAATTCCGGACTCTCGCCTGAGAGAGCGTGGGTTCGAATCCTGTGCGGCGGTGTCGAAACTTGGGCAAGTTCGTTTACTCTACATTGCTTCAGTTCACTCAATTGTATGAATGACTACCTGGCTATAGACAGTGGTGTACAAATACTCTTCGCGCATTATTTGCAGCGTGGCTGAATACCTTCCAGAGAAGTCGAGATGGTGTTCGATTTAATAGGTCTGCCAGAGAGTAAAGTGTAAAGCGCTTTGAGCACTTCTAAGGAATGGATATTGCCTTATACAAGAACTTACCTTTACACCAATAATAACTGGAAATTCTCATTAATTATCATCAAGTATTATTATTATCTTCCAGTTGTGCCACCGCAGATACTTCCTCCACCCTACCCAGGGGAGAACAAAGACAGCAACAATTCTTCTCACCAGAGCAACGTCAGTAATCATCATGTAAACCTACCCACTGTTGTGTGACACAGTTAGGAGCGAGACAAGCACTGGCAAAGCAGGCGTGTGTGTCTTTCATTCACCGTGGGAGTATTGTTAACCTGTAAAGTTGTGACTGCGGGGGTTTATTCACTACTTGGGTAGTTTACTCCCTGGCATTGGTAATATTGGTGCACCACAGTGTCAAATGTGTCATACGAAACGCATCGCTGACCGGAAGTGAACGACGTTATAGGCAAGATACGGGGGGGGGGCATTTAAACTCTTAAAATAAAGCACTTTTTGGGGGATTTGCCGTTCGCCTACAAGGAATTAATGATAACGCCAACAACGGGGCGTGTATATACTGTTGAATATATGGGTCTGAAGCAAATTAAGCTTGCAAGTCTAGTCCAAGTTCGTGTTCATTGGCGTCGGAACGTGGTGAATATTTGGACAGCGGGGGCTCATTACTGAAGACCCAAAAACCATGCACTTCTCTAAATATTGGGGGATGATCCTATATCCAGCCTCTCACTAAAATACTTAGGACTCCGCTCCCCAAGCCCCCGCCCATCCCTGTTTCGACGCCTTGGAAGTGACAGTTCTAAATTGCTACAACGGCTCGGTATATCGGATCTAGAAGACACGCATGTGTCAATTTGCGAGTGATGTAATAGAACAGGCAATACGTGAATTATGTTCCATGAATTTGTCTGCATGTTTGCACAAATTATAGCTTTGTAAGATATAATGATGTGTCTCGTTACGCGTTTATATGTATATCATAAAAATGTACTTAATATATTAAATCCATGTGCTCGGTTGAATCGACACATGAAACAAAATTTGAGCAATACATACGTAACGCGTAATGTCCACTTAGATCTACATTGTCCCCAATTAGATACGTCATATGTGTGGGGGCAATGGTAATATTCAACGTCGTAGACAGTCAATTGTATACCTGGTGAAGGTTAATGGTAATGGTGATGTAGTCAGTTGTTATTCATTTGCTAATGTTTATGATGTGGCATACGTGTGTATCAAATAATATGCGCCCACACATAAATTATTCACAAGTTGAAAGTACGATACTTGATTGCATTTTCTGGATTGTATAACAATGCGGTCCTCTTTCGATAACTGGCGTTTCCTTGCGTAATTTATGACAACGGTTCCACCTTTGTGTACGGCTAAACCTTTGCGTACGGCTCCACCTTTTCGTACGGCCCCACCTTTGCGTACGGCTCCACCTTTGTGTACGGCTCCACCTTTGTCTGCGGCTCCTCCTGTGTTTACGACCCACCTTTGTGTACGGCTCTACCTTTGTGTACAGTGACCACTATTTCACACTAAAAAAAGTTTCAAACAGACCCATTCCGCAGAGGGGTATCACTTACTTACTTTGCTACAGAGTAATCCATATGCATTCTCAAGTGTTTGTTAGTACTCACGCAGTCACGGTTGGCTATGTCAGCACAGCCACATGATCCCCTGTTTATCACACTCATAGGTGCACCTCTGACATGGGCATTCGTTATTGACAAACTGAAGATCCTCCTATCAAAAATGGGTTATATTTCAACCTTGTATAGTGGGCACTCTTTCCGGATAGGGGCCGCTACTACAGCCGCTGCAGCTAACATACCAGATCACATGATCAGAACCCTAGGTAGATGGACTTCTGATTGCTACTGCAGATATATCAGAACATCACGTGAACTTCTACAACAGGCCCAACAGGCAATGTGTGAGCATCTCAGATGAACACAAGTGTCAGGTAGTGCCTCTTGCAGGGGCAGGAGTCGCGACTGACACTTGTAAATGTCTGAGAGGAAACATTTAGATATGTGTTTTGCTTAAGAATGTCTCTGTACTTGTGCCTTTAGAACACGATGTACGATGCACGTCTTGTTGATTGTATCCACAGTTTGGTTAATCGTATGGCTTTTAAAGTTGAATGTTACAGTACTAATGGCCTGCGCGCCATGCATTACATAAATAGCTAGTTGATGTATGACTTGATAATGACAAGTACTTGTAGGTATATAGTTATAATATTGATTGACATTGCAGTAATAAGGTCATAGCTTTGTTTTACTTTTAGGAATATTAGGTTTAACCACCTGATGTGCAGGATACCTAGCATGGTCTCAGTCACAGGCCTGGCATCGGGTGGTCGAGTCGTTTATTTCTTGTAAAAACGTCTGATACTTGAATCTATGTTGTTGCCTACTTGCATATTATGTTTTGTTGAGCATGATTTGTTTACCAAGGTAAGAAATGGATACATAAATCAGGGGATTGTAATTACTCTTATGCATCTGTACATATTTAATTGTTGTATATCATATTATATTATAGACAAGTCGAATATGTAGAGTGACAGTACAGCATGCAGCATTTACAATAATGTAGGACATACTATGTATGGTGTCATGCAATCAGTATTTCGGAAGGGCACAAGAGCCGGGCAGTCTCTCTTGCAGAGTGCAGGAGTCTTGACTGTCAGGAATTTGTAGAATGATAATGACGTTTTATATGGACAATGTGAGGTGATCAATCATTTCGCCAGAAAAGGACACTACTGTACACAACATGTATTTACAAATACCTTATTGTCAGCACGATACTTCATGTTTGTTAAGTATTATGTATGGTAGTAAACTAATATGCGTGAAGTAGGGAATGTATGTAAAGTAGCTTGATCTCCAAGTGTGCGAGGCTGCACGAGTTGTGCATTATTTCTTCATAGTGAGATTAGCACAGCGGATGAATACAATGTCAGATTTCATTAAATGGGAAATGTTAAGCATTCTCAGTATGAACCAGCCGGTATATCTTGGGGCATTCGGTTAATAAACAACCTCTCTTGGGAGGGCTTGACACCCAGAGGGATCCAGGCCCAAGATTGTCTCGTCACGTGGCCGCAGTCACGTGATCATGATCAAGTAGCTGGTCGAGAACCATGTCCGGTCACACGACATATCCGGGCCTCGCAGCCTATCCTCTCGGTGTCACAGCTTGCCCATGAGAGATCCAGCCGGGCTGTCCTATTCGCCAACGTTTCATAATATAATAATGTTTATACATTAACGGGATAGTAAAGGGGGACCAATCAGCATCCACGCGCCCTCCTACGGCGCCAACTGAACCCCAGCAGCGGGCCTTTCTTGTCTCAGCGCTCGACAGAGAGACACGCAGACCCACCCACCAGCCCCATGCATCATCCTTAGAACTGATAGGTCAGCAAATATTTCCTGGAGAGGGCTTGACACCCAGAGGGATGCAGGCCCCAGGATTGTCTGGCCGCAGTCACGTGATCATGATCGAGTAGCTGGCCATGTCCGGTCACGTGAACATATTCGGGCCTCGCAGCCAATCCGCTCGGTATCACAGCTTGCCCCAGAGAGATCCAACAGGGCTGTCCCATTCGCCAAAGTTTTATAATAAAATAATGCTTATACCTTAACGAATGTGTTTGTGTTGTTCCTTCATAAATACTCCCCACAGCGTTGTAACGCAATCAAGGATAACGGAAACTATGCGTAAACACTTACAATAGTTAACATCACAGCACCACATTTACTGCACATGCATCTAATGTTACATGTCCATCATACTGCATTGTGTGAAGGTGATCAAAGGTCACGACTAAGTATTATATTGATATTTTTCTATAAATAATTTTAATTCTTAATAAATAATTTCTTATTTGTCGTTAAAATTGCTCAAAATCATATTAACACGTGAAGGTAAAATCTGGAACGATCTGTTTCATGCTCACAACAATGGTTAGATAACACTTGGCATGATAGTTTAATTTTTTAATATTAAATTTTTATTTTTAATTAATTATTTCATTTTTAACCTTAAAATATCATACTAAGCCGTCACACAAAATGGCTACAATCGTTTCCATGTTCACAACGATATTAAGCAATTTCTAAGCACTGTTGCCGAGATTCTACCCAAAACGTGATTTGTGTTACATAACTAAAGTCCTCTTCGCGCGGAGTTGCGCATAAGGCCGCCACCAGAGTTCGCCACTGTGATATGTCTGTCGGATATCTTTCGAGGTATCCCCAGGTCCATCCCTGCCCTTTCATCTCTTTCTCTACCGTCCTCCTCCAGGTCTCTTTCGGTCTGCCTCTCTTTCTCAGGCCATCAGGAGTCCATCTGAGGGTAACTCTGGCTGTAGGTAGCATTCGTAGAACATGTACGATCCATCTCCACCTACGCATCTGCATTTCTTGGGTGATGGATTTGGCAGCAGTCCTCCTGCGAAGCTCGGCGTTCGTGATGATGTTCGGCCAAAATATGTTGAGAATTCTTCGAAGGAATCTGTTCTGGAAAACTTCTAGCTTGTGGCTGATGGACTTAGTCATATTCCAGGATTCAGCTCCATGCAGAAGGGTACTCAAAACGTTGCTCTTACAACAGTCTGATCTTGATGTTCGTGCTAATGCGTCTTGATCTCCACGTACTTCTGAGTGCTGCAAATGCTTGGCTGGCGTTTGAAATCCTTGTTCTTATCTCTTTTTCTGTGTTTCATAAGCCTGCGGGCTATTTATAAAAACGAACGTACGCAACATTTAAAGGGGGTGCAATGCTTGGTTTACGACAGGGCAGACGAAGTAGTTGCCCAGGGCCCCTTACTAAATATTTATGGGGCCCCCGCAAGACTCTTTTCGGTCATGAGTAAAATAAATGTAGGCGATAAAAACCCTGTTGTGCTACGTGGAAGCATGACACTTGATAAACTAGTGAGGTGATTATGCATGCACGGATACTACACTGATCTCTATAAAACTTAATGTTTTTATGTCTGCAAAGGGTATTATGTTAAACCTCCACAGGTTCCCAGAGTGCCCATGTTAAACCTCCACAGGGTCCCGGAGTTACTCCCGGAGTGCCCATGTTAAACCTCCACAGTGTCCCGGGGTTACTCCCAGAGTGCCCATGTTAAACCTCCACAGGGTCCCGGCGTTATTCCCAGAGTGCCCATGTTAATCCTTATGTAAATATTTAACCCGCTTTTATCTACAGTATGATATGTCTCACCATGTCGGAATATCATCGAATGAATCATCACCTGCGTACATACATCACTTTGTTTTGAAAACATTTGTCGGAATGACTATTTAGTTTTGAAGATTATTTAGTATAAAGTACAGTAACATGTACTGAACACAGTATAAACAAATATAATAATAAATTACACATTATGCATTCTTATTATGCATATATATATATATATATATATATATATATATATAAATGTACTGCCTGTGTCATCAGGTGTTGAACACTGAATTTTATCATGAATATATGGGATAATCTGATATAAATACGTTATTATCTCAAATGTGTTTATTGTGTACACCAAAGTTGTTTACACACCTTTGTAAGCTTGTTTGTATATATTCCTGTTGGTGTAATGTGCATATTATTTATATTAATACACATGCATTTGGTCATTAACGTGGCGTCAAAAAGAATTTGCCCAAAGTGTAGTTAGGACGTTGAAGAAGAGAGGTGGCAATTGCAGATTAGAACTCTACTCGCTACACAGTCGACCAACTGTCAGATGTTTAGAGGAACGAAATATTCAATACCTCATGGAGGAATCCAATTTTCAGGATCTGATAGACATACGTGGAAACTATGGAGATCATGCTGGACATCATCAGAGCTAAGAAGATTGGCAACTAGATTTAACAGGATTTAACATATGATCGTCTGTTAACAAGATTTCACAAGATTGCCACCCAGATAATTAACTCTAGATGGCAGGTGGACAAAGAAGCCCTTTGGCTTATCGAGAGTCCAACCCTTTTATCTACGTGTATCCTGCCCTTCTGTGGTATGTGTCGATTTTATTTTTAAACATATTCACGCTACTAGCACCCACACAATCAGCAGATAATCTGTTCCATTCATTTGCAGTCCTTTGTGAAAATGAGAACTTTCTTATACTTAATCTTCACTGCTCCTTTACTAACGTAACTCCATATCCTCTAGTCCTTCTATCTTTCTTAACTGAGAAAATTAATATTTTTATCAATATTTTCATAACCATTCAATATGTTAAACACTTCAATCTGATCTCCTCTCAATCTCCTGGTCTCTAGTGTTGTCAAACCACTTTCTTTTAGACGTATTTCATAACTAAGATCCCTCAGTTTTGGTATCATTTTAGTCGCTCTCCTCTGTATTATTTCTAGCATATCTATGTCCTTCTTGCGATATGGCCTCCACGCTTGTATACGATATTCTAAATGTACAGCAGTATCATTAGTTAGTTTTCCTTATGCGTTATATTTCGCCTAATTATTCCAAGGATTTGATTTCCTTTTGAAGCTGCCATTCCGCACTGCTTTAAAACCTTCATATCAGCACTAATGGTTAACCCTTAGTCCTTTTCTTTTATAGTAGTACTTAGTACAATTTCTACACCTTCGTTCCCATGTCCTGTGTGGAGGCATTTACATATCCCAAAATTGAACATTTGCCACTTTTCGGAACCTTTCGCAGCAATTATACATTGGCTAACCATCTATGACCATACAAGCTATGCCCTCCCGAAGGAGAAGAGTCTCTCTTCAACCAAGTGCCGGCTGATCAGGCAACTCAGCCAATTACTATCACATGCAGGATGCATAATGGTATCACCGGCATTACAAACAACGATCGGGCCCAGTTCGCCGAGCCGCCCTGTATTTAATGTGGCATCTACAGACATCTACATCAGGGGATAGCCGCGTTCCCACATGCATTCTGATACCATCTTCCTCGTATATGTGTCGATATGAGATGATATAGGTATATATTCACAATGTTCCTGTAACCAAATCTTTGCGTAGTGATTAGCGTGTGCATTACGAAGTTGTAGGGCGGAGGGTGGGGTACATCGTCAGACCCAGCTTGTGTAAGTCTTTCAGGGTGTTTCTGGAAGTTCCAAGGGTGTACGAAGTCCAACCGTACCAAGTCACTGGGCAGCTATACCTATGGTGTTGCGTTCATGTCATCTCCAAATGTGGCTATAGATAGCGGGACTGGGGTAACTAAAGCTTCATGGTATTCACCATTTCCACTATTCGTCCAGTACTGATACCGTTCACCTATTGCTTTAACAGCTTTCTGTCAACTTTGGTAGTGTTTTGTACATTGCGTAGTTGCAAAGGTATATGAACGTTGCTTCCTCGGTGGGTCATGAACCCATGCAATTTCTTCAACAAGTCGTTGCTTCACGGTGATGATAACCTACTATGTCACGTCACATGGAGCATAATATTTTGTTGCCATAGGTACTAAAGGCATGTCGTTACTCTGTGGGTCAATCCGGTTTCTGCTGTAGGCTCATGTATGGAGTCAGCACGATATTGCTGACACAGACACGCTTGACAGGAAAACAACTATGTCATCAGGGAGCAAAAACAGTGGTTCAAAGGTCACCACTCTTGCGTCCGTGACCATCGCTCCCACGTGTAAGTCAGTGTTTCCATATTCACCTTCAGTTCCTCTGAAGTCACCAAGAACTTGGTGTGACAAGCTTCTTTAGAGCATCAGCGTCACGCTTCCATGCTTCATCCGTGGCGGATATCATCAGAGCAGTAGAACGTGGTCTCTTCCTCATCGTCTTCCATATTGAAGAGGGGGGTCTTGAGTACTGTAACATAGGTAATCGTTCTGACCAGGTGACACAAAACGTATCCTTGGCTTGATCGTTCCTTGTAAAGCCGTTGAAGCCATTATGCACCTTATATAATCTACACATCAATTCAGTTGGCTGATCAGTTGGAATTTGGTTGAAGAGCCTTTTGGTTTTCTTCAAAACAAAGTTTCCTTTAATGAATACCGCATGACCCTCTGGTGTTGTCTTCTTGGGGTGTTTCATATCTGCCAGAGAAACTGTTCTCCATCGGGGGGCGTAGTTTGTATGATCGTAGATGGTTAGCCAAAGTAAAATTGCAGTGAAATATTCTATATAGCTGCAAATTGTCTCAGCCCTGATGGTGTCCAGCATAATCTCCATAGTTTCCACGCATGTCAACCACATCCGGAAATTTGTATTCCTCCTCGCGATATTGAACTTTTTTTCCTCAAAACACCAGACAGTTGGTCGACTGTGTTGCGAGTAGAGGTCTAATCTGCGATTGCCACCGCTCTTCTTCAACATCCTAACTACATTTTGAGCAAGTTCTTTGACTTTCTCGTCATATTAAAGGCCAAATGCACGTGTGGTAATAAATAATATGCATATTATGTCAACAGGAATACATATACAAATAGGTTTACAAAGAATAATTGGGTGTGTAAATAACATTGGCATACGCGATAAACACATTTGAGAAGATCACGTTGTTATGTTAAATTGTTCCATATATTTATGAGTAAATTCAAAGTTCAACACCTGACACCACAGACAATACATGTACAAATCATAAAATATTTGGTTTTATGCAACGGTGTGTACAAGAAAATGTCAATAAATTAATACAAATATTTTGACACAGGTTTGAGTTTGTGATATTCAAAATCGAGGGTGGCATCCACATGCACCTATTTTCTTATCCCTTGTGTGATGGATCTAGCAAGAATTCCTGCCATTAACAAAAAAACAGTTAAAAGTATAACATCACATGTTGGCTAACCTACTATCTGTGGATAGGCATAATTTCGAAAATTCATGTTTTGATGTTGAGCTTGTTTAACCACAGTTAGAGCGGCGCTTTACAAATTAAACTTCATGGCATACCTCATTTTGACGTGGTATAATACGCTTTCAAACGGTATGTAACATGGTCGAATGTATGTAGATAAAGTAGTTACGCAACCATTGTAAGTGTAGAACTTTTGTGGAGTGGCGTAGTTTTGAATATTCATTGTTTCATGGTGACCTTGTTTAACCTTCATACCACACCTACTGCACCACTTGATAACACCCAGTCGTATCCCATGTTTACGCGGACACAGTTGGCATTCCAACGGTATACGACATTGCCATGAGTAGATAAGTAAAGTAGATAAACGCAATCAGTTTTTATATTGTATGACGTTTCCGGAATGACACTTGATGGTGACTCTGTTTGATTGTCGCTCCATACCCACTCCGTAAACTGATAGCTCCATGTCATATCTCATTTTGACTGGAATAAAAGGTTATTTCAAACAGTATATGATACGTACATATGAATGAAGTATTTGCAGGGTCATTGTAACTTTATAACTTTCGCGGTATAGCAAAAAATCGAATATTCATCTTTTCACGGTGACCTTGTTTGATCTTAGCTCCACTCGTAACATATCATGTAACACCTCAGTTTGACGCGGAGACAATAGTCTTTCCAAAAATATATGACATGGCCATCTTGTAATTAAGTAAAGTAGATATACGACCATTGTAATGTTAAAACGCTTGCAGAAGCGCACAATTTCGAAAATTCGTCATTTTACGGTGACCTTGTTTGACGTTGGGACGGGGAGAGGAAGAGCTTTCAAATTATATGACATTTGAGTGTGTGTAGTGGAGGCATTTAAATCGGTCCGATATGTGGTTCTACCATTCGCCAATTGTACACAAGCAGGTGAGGATAGACCTACGACACATAAGAGCTACAAAACTTTGCCAGACAAATGCGAACCAACACTTGATATACCAATAGACATGTAGTGGAAAAATGCTCGAAACCCTTAGTGGAGAAGCATGCACTGGTAGAGCAGTGTTTACTGAATGTAAGATAACGATTTGACAACGTGAAGTGAACATCCAAATGGACAGGTGATAAAGCAAACGTTTAATATTAGTGAACATTGTTGCGTAAAATCCAAAAGGATACAATATTTAATAAGACTGCCACCCAAATAGTAATTCCACCTCCAAATAAAAGTTGGCCAACATATTCTAGCGGTGCCCACACTTTCTCATTTCACAAACGTTCCCCTACTGGCTATTAATGCTGCTGCCAGTTTGGAAATTACAGTTCTACACAACTGATCATTAAAATTACACGCATTGTTTCATGTGTTGTTCAAAGAAAACAAAAACAAGGACGAAAAGAAAATAGTATCGTGCTTGAAGTATACCGTTGTTTACTGAACAGTAATGCACAGCTACGTTTTGCAAAGTAACATCGTTTTGAAATCTCACTCGTAGTTGATGTAACATTTTGATGTAGGGGAAGGTTCTGTAATATGAGCTTCTTTTTCACACTGATATTCTGGAGCCGTATGACTAGATATTTGCTGCGTGTAAAGTTGACGTAAAAGTTATCGTGGTAGACTATTGCTGTGTGCATTATTGCACGCGTAGGTTGTTTATTTTTTGAAGAGGACGAGGAGAACTTTTCCCCAAATTGGCTCATATTAAATCAAGCGTTGGAAATATGAGACCATTGATAATGTGGGCATACGTGGTCATATTACCTAAGATGGATCTAGACACACCAGGATCATAGCCTCAATCAATGCAAGAATCGCGCACGCACTCACGAATGCACGCGGACACACACACACACACACACACACACACACACACACACACACACTAGCCAACCGAACAACCTTAATATATTTATTTAACACTTCGGTTACGTCATACAAACATAAACATGAAGAACTATGATAACTGTGTCATACATGAACTTAATGTTTAATTAAAAAGTGAAAGAATTCTCTGTTCATTGACAATACAAATACAGAAAGCGTGCTGTCATGATAATTGACACTACATTGACGACTTAATGTATATAGCGACAGTTTTAACCTAGCTGTAGTGGCAGTATTAACTTGTAGAAAACGTCACTGTACTTTAACCTGTGGAAAAGTACTAGTAGCTCTACCTACTTTATTCTAAATCTCACGACAAACATCACGACCCGCCACTGCTGCAGTATCAACCTCACGACCCGCCGCTGCCGATGTATCAACTCCACGACCCGCCGCTGTCACTGTATCAACATCACGACCCGCCTCTTCTGCTGTATCAATCTCACGACCCGCCGATGCTGCTGTGTCAACCCCACAACCTGCAGCTAATGATGTGTCAACCGCTCTGCCACAACCAACATCAACCATGGGTAACACTCCTCCACCACTGTGGACCGTGGTTGTCGCAAGAAATGCCAGATAAACGTCCAAGTAGGCCTTCTCTAACACGTAAACCACATACTATGACTACTTGCTTCATTTAATGCCAGAAGCATACGGAATAGTGCTTACGACGTGCTTAACATTTTAAAATCGTGTGCCTTTCCTACCTCATTTCTGTTCACCCTGATTTCAATGCCAGAAGTATTAGTTCTATTGATTTTTGTGATGGTTTCAGTGGACGTCCTCATGGCGGGTTTTGCTTTTTATGGAGACGTTCACTCAACCCATTTATTGAACCTATAATTTATGACGATAAGAAAAGACTCCTTGGTCTGAAAATCATCTCGTCTAATGCCACTATTCTGATTCTTAACGTATATTTACCGTATCAGAGTGTTGACAATTCCGATGAATATCAAGCTTTTTAGGCAAAATACAGGCTATAAACGATTCATTTTAATCAGCTAACATAGTCATCATTGGGGATGCGGAAATTAACAAGCCCAGTCTGTTTTCGACATTTCTCAATGCTTTTATAATGAATGTCACCTCATTCTAAGTGACATTAAGTATCTCCCTTCCGATGCTTTTACTCGTGTCAGTGATGCTCATGGCTCAAGGAGCTGGCTGGACCATGTGCTCAGCACTCACTCCAGTCACTCATCAATCTCTGATATGGTAGTTAATTATGACTCTGTCTCTTCTAACTACCTACCCTTATGCTTTACCATATCTGTAAATTTATTACCTACTTCTGAAGCATCCACTCAGGAACAAATTAGACAGCCTTGTCCTATGTGGGGGGCCACCACTCACCAAGACCTTCACAACTATTACACTCAAACCACTGTGCTTTATCTGCCATTGGTGTACCTCATGATGTTTTACGCTGTACTGACCCAAATTGTAATGATGAAGCCCACCAGATACTGCTATGCTAATTTTTTGAAGACATTATTAATTCACTCAGGGATGCCTCTGAATTAATACCTGCTAAGACGCATAACATGTCTTCGAAGCACGCCGTTCTTGGTTGGAATGATATGGTCAGAGACTCCCACCAGGTTGCTAGAGAGACTTTTCTCATATGGCGGTCTGCAGGGAGTCCCCGACACGATCCTTTGTATGACATAATAAAAATTAAACGTGCTCAATTTAAACATAATAAAAGACTCTGTGAAAAGAAATCCTGAAGCCATTAAAGCCGAACGACTTGCTTCAAAACTAAGTAGTAATGACTTTAAACACTTCTGGAAAGATATCAAACAAATGAACAATGCGAAGTTGCCAAATCCTAGCAATGTTGGCGGTGCATGTGGTGCTGAAAATGTAAAGAATATGTGGCTTCATCATTACCAATCTCTACTTAATTCTGTACCTGGCTCTCCAACACATACTAAAAAGATTGACATGTATTGCAGCAACATGCAATTTAATGATCAAATGATGGTTGATGCTAAATAAATACAAGAAATAATTCAGGCGATGCCTACAGGAAAAGCTCCTGGTTAAGTATTGAACATTTTAAGTATGCTAATGAAAAGTTCATTTTTATATGTCACTGCTATTCAGCAGCTTGTTATTTCATGGGCTTTTACCTGACGCTAAGAAGGTCACAATAATAGTTCCAATAATTAAAAACAAAGCTGGTGATTTGTCTGATAACAATAACTACAGACCTATTGCTCTTGCAACAATTGCTAGTAAATTATTTGAATCTTTAATATTATCAAGGGCTACCATTTTCTTCACGTGTGCCAACCAATTTGGATTTAAAAAGCATCATTCAGCTGAGATGCTCATATTTCTATTAAAAGAACTTTTTCGACACTACAAAACAAATGGCTCTTCTATGTATGTCACTATGCTGGATGTCTCCAAGGCCTTCAACAAAATGAACCATAGCAAGCTATTCACTAAACTAACTGACCGTGGTTGTCCTGCTTTCATTGTGCGCATTCTGTATCACTGGTACAGTACCCAGAAATTCACTGTCAGATGGTGTCAGAGCTTTTCTAGATTGTTTACTGTTTCAAATGGTGTTAAACAAGGTGGAATCCTTTCTCCCCACCTTTTTAATGTGTACATGGATGACTTAAGTATAAATCTTAACAATTTACAAATTGGATGTCTTTATGCAGGCACCATAATGAAACATTTGATGTATGCAGATGATCTCTGTATTTTTTCATCTAGTGTTTCTGGGTTGAGAAAACTAACAGATTGTTGTGCCAAGTATGGGGAAATGTTAAACATAACATATAATGCCAACAAGTCATATTGTATGGTTATTGACAACAAACCTCAGGACATGAAAAATATTCAAACTGTCACTCTCAATAATCGTCCGTTACCTCACACTATTAAATGCAAATATATGGGTCATATAATTAACAATAATCTTACTGACGATGACAACATTGCCAGACAGAAAATATGCCTATATGCTCAGGCCAACGTCTTAGCACGACAATTTCGCCTTTGCAGTTCTACCATTAACACTTAATATTTATCTCTTACTATGGTACTATGTACACCTCAAGTCTTTGGTGTAAATTTAAAAAACAGAGTTTGAAAGGTATTACTGTTGCCTATAACAACAGTTTTAGAATTTTACTCAATTTGTCATCACGCTGTAGTGCAAGTTTTATGTTTGCTACAAACTGTGTTAAATGTGATAATGAACGTATGCGTTCATCCATATATAGCTTATTATGTCATCTTCAACAGTCTGAAAATCCTCTTTTTGTGAATTATCTTTATACTGATATACATTTTAGAAGTCCTATGTTTAAATATTGGACTATCCAAAAGTATACTAAAGTTTAACGCACATTTTAAATATATCTTTTATTAACCATCTATTTTTATTTCTTGTGTGTCTATATCTTTGTATTTTATAAAAATTTTATTTACTTGTATAATATGTACATATGGATTTTTGTCTGAAATAAAAACATTATTATTATTATATTATTATTATATACTCTTAACCTAACTGTGTCAAAACCATGATGTGGTACTCCAGGAACCTCAACTTCTTTACAGTTTTTCACATTTATATCCCTAATAACAACACCTTAATTACTGAAAACCGAGGCAGAATAATTATTTCAATATGTCGGTAATATTTCGCGAAACGGTATGTTTACGTTTCCTCAAGCAGACAATTAAAATGATAATCATGAAAGCATATCCACATTGGTACCATTAGTGCAACACAAAGACGTTGAACGTTTGGAGACAATCACAGCTTTATTCAATAAATCACCAGCGAGAAGGGTATTAGGCATACATTGTGAGCTAAATACATATTACTTAATTAAATAAAGTATGTTAGTTGTATGTTTGCATCACAATGTGCATATCAAGTGAACCTAACTTGACTACAGGTTTTAATTACTAATCCATACATAATTAATTTATATATTTCAAATTTTTAATTTGAGGTAGCCAATAGTACCACATTGATAGCCACTTTGTGTGTGTGAAGGAAACACGGAAGGATGTTCAGCATATTATGTGTGCAATATTAGTGTATAACGGGTAGTAAAGCTACATAACAATGTATTCTACACCACATTATTTTGTGGGTCTGAAATTGAAATTTGTTTAGGAAATGAAACAACGTAGTATCTTTGTTTCTCAATAGAATAGTCATTACATCAACTAGACATGTCACGTTATCTAATATGAACAATGCGATACATAAATGCAAAACGTGTACAACTTTTAACTAAGATATGTCTGAAAACCATCTCGCAAGTGATTCATGGAGCAAATCATGATATTTTATTAGATTAATGCAAATTAACCATCAACAGCATGTATGTTCTAACTATGGTTATGTAATTTACACATTGCACAGAATAATTCCTCCAAGCAATATTGATATAGGTTGATTAATTCAAAATATAGTAGTTTGTACAATATGGATAATTGTAATATTAAATGTCATCACAAAACAGCAGTTCTACATTTTAAACTGCCATATATTGAAAACTAGGTAGGACACTCAAATTTTGGTTACTTGCATATCTTACTAAGGGCTCTCATATAAATAATTTATTCAAAAAATGAAGAGGTTAATGCATTAAATGTCACAAATTTTGGTTGAATTCACATGGAATGACCCAACTATGCAAGCTATGCCACAGTCTCACTAAAATTCATTGCATACACATTGACTGTCACCGCCAAATATATGAGAATGAAATAAATCTCCATTACATTAAAATATATCTTGTTAAACAAATCCGTAATAAAAACACCAATATTAGTCTGTAATATGAACCATCAATGGTAATATGAGCATATGCTCATATTAAATGAACTTCGTGTGGCTCACATTGCCCAGAAGGTAAACCAGTTCCCTTTTTCTCACAGCCGGAGAATTTATTCTATATGGTTACATTAGCGCCCATGTCACAGACTGACACGATAATTAACGCATCAAAAAAACGTCATTCATATTGATGTAGATTACACATGTATGGCCTATATGCATTCATTCAACATGCGGAAATCGTAAGAAATGTTGTTAACTGTTATTCACGTAAATATTTCAAAATTGTGTCGTCTTATTATTCCAAATTTTCCTGGCGTACTCCGCAACATTCCTTAACTCAGTAAATAATCGCTAGATGACAACATTTGGTGTATCATTACTGAGTTATGGAAGTGGCCCATATTTTCTGGTGGCTCATATTATCGAACCTTTCCCTATACAATGACAACTTGAAATATAACGTGTTTATCTGGTCAACGTCCAAATAATTAATCCAATATTCCGAAAAGCGCCGCTATTTGATACCTTTGGCATTACAGAAAGTCGTCAAATAGGCAATGGATCACACGTACATATTCATCGATACATCGTACACCAAAAGTAACACTTAGCTTTTGTTATCTGATTACTTAATCCAATTATTTGTCATGTTTGAGCAACTATGTGGTGTCATTGGATGGTGTGCCTTGATCGATATGTTACGTTACCGATTATTATATCTTTACTAGATTACAAAAGCTGTGATTTTAAACTTGTCACAGTGTTTGGCAAATGCTAGTCTGATTTTCGATTAAAATAGTTTTGCATTTTCAATTTGTGATCAGGCACCCATGCCGGGCACTGTGGGGTGCGACGGGTCGGGTCATGGGTGTCGCAAATGACTGATGCAATCTCCCTACACACACCCGCACACACATGTTTGCGTTCAATAGGGAATGTTGGTAGCGTTCGAATAGTTGTATAGTATGATCCCATAAGGTGAGCATAACCTTAATTTATAATTATAAATTAAGTTTTCTGTAAACGGGGAAGACTACGAAATGAAGGTTTTTTTATGGAGACAAATTTGAAATAAACGACGCATAGGTTATTGATCGGTAATTAACATACTACTGACTTTTACATAATTATTATTAATTGCAAACGATCGCTAAGTTCCTTGAATACAGTGATTATCCGGTTTCTTGGTTATTCATATTGGGTATATTTACCTCTCAAGAAACTTTTTTGTTTGTTCTCTGTATAATGCGAGATGCGGCCGAAATTATACAGAAAAAGAAAAAAAAAGTCTCTCTGAGAGGTAAATATACGCAATAGATCATTAAGTCATATTATCCCCAAGAAGAGGAGCATTGCGTGAAATGCAAAACAATGGTTGGGGTCCTTCACATACTTCCACTACTAAACATAACATATTATATTTGGAAATTGACATATATCAGCCTCACCAATGTCACAACCCTTTTAGTGAGTATTCTTGTTTATATGACAGTGTAATTTTAATGTTACACATTTGTATTACGTGAAAATTTGCTCATATATACATATATATATATATAGCCTTTCCTATGTATTTAAGTGCTTATTTATTTCGTTCACTCTTTCGTGTTTTCATTTGTAGGTCAGATTCAAACATACATTTACGTACAAAACAACAACATAAACAACGGCCCAGCCATATTGCATGTTGCAACGCCCAGTGTAGTTTCATTTATCAAGTAAGTTATAATAACTGATAGGTTGCCATGAAATAAATATATAATCACTAACAGGGTACAATTCAATATTTCAAAAAGGTGTGGTGCGTCATAATAATCATTTGATGTTGACCAATATGTTGGTGTATTCCTGTTTGTAACTATTTAACTGTGGTTTTTCACTGAGGTGAGGCAAATCTTTCAGCAAACAAATACGTTCAAACATATAATTTAGATATTACGTTGACTACAGTCACTGATTCTGTTATGAAATTATACTGTGCCGAGATTGCCCGATATACCACGCTAATTACTAGGAAAGTTACTTCAGATGCAGCAAACTGGAAATATAAAATAAATCAGAATCTGGCAAGTTGCAGGTAAATCAATTGTACATTTATTTATTGAAAGATAAGCTATACTTAAGCGCAGACATTCGATTGATTAATTATATAAATATGTGATGGGCAGAACCAGAAACAAAAAACAAAGAGTAACGCAACAGAAGGTGTGCCTAGGTAATTAATTGTTGCAAATCAGTTATGTTCAAACATAAATTTGTGTTCAAGGAAACAACGTAAACAACGTAAACAACGTAAACAACGTAAACAACGTAAACAACGTAAACAACATAAACAACATAAACAACGTAAACAACATAAACAACATAAACCACGTGCCAGACGGTCTGTCTGTCACAACGCCCTGTGTAGTTTCTTTTGTCAAGTTGTAATACATTTGATCATTTGACATAATATATTAGGCATCCGTATATTGTGGGGTTTGAGGCTCACCTAAATGTTAACACACAGACACTTAAACACGCACACGAGCTCGCGTACACATACACACACATACACACACACACACACACACACACACACACACACACACACACACACACACACAATTGCTAATCGTAATAATGTAGACTTTTCCCCATAATACGTTCCTTTGTCTTCTACTTCTTCTGATTCGACCTACGCTGAGCATTAATGTTTACACATTACACATATCAGGATAACTGTGTTACATACTCAGAGATTGCATGTTCCACGCTAATTACCAGAAAGGTGACGAAAAACGGAAATATAAAATATGCCGAAATCTACAATTTTTGGGGAAGAGTGAAGTATACATTTGTTGATTGAAAGATAATTTACATTTCCGCGTGGACATTCGATTGAATAATTAAGTAAATCGTTGATGGACACAACGGACAACAAAAACAAATGACACAAGAGGACGCGTGCCTGGGCAATAGCTGATTAATTAATACAACAAATAATTTATATACATGCCAAACATAATGGCTATGATATATACTAAATAAGCCATATGATACATTTATCCATTACTGGCTGGCCTTAACATATGCAATCAATAGAAGTTTCACGAGTTATATCATAACACAATACACCGCAACCTGAGCTTACTGCTAGCTATCCGATTGCATGAATAATAATTATTAGTTGTTTTCTTTGAACAGTTAGGCGGTACAAGTTGTGGTATTCAGCGATTACCAAGTAGTCATGGATTAGATTACGAAATATATGTACATTAAAAAAGTCAGGAGAAATAATTATTGCACGGAATAGCAGACCAGTTCTGACATTTATGCTCCAGAGCAGTGTGAAATTACAACGTTAAATATACAAATATAGTGCTGAATGGTATAAATATAACATATAAGAAAATGTATTAGTTATATTTATGCCAAGCAATAAGTAGGCCTCATTTAGAATATTATTGTAGAGGAGGTCATATTATTGTAAAAAGGACATTGACACACGAGAAAGAATGTGTGTGTGTGTGTGTGTGTGTGTGTGTGTGTGTGTGTGTGTGTGTGTGTGTGTGTGTGTGTGTGTGTGTGTGTGTGTGTGTGTGTGTGTGTGTGTGTGTGTGTGTGTGTGTGTGCGTATGTGTGTGTGCACGCGCGCGCTCAAATGCGGGTGTACGCCCGAGTGTGAACATGTTGCTTGTGGATGAAATGAAACAGTAGTTATAAAAGAGGCTTATGGTTCAGATGTATCCGATACAACAACTGTTATACAGGACCTAAAACGGTTTAATATTAAAAGGGAGCAATTTTCGCATTTACCTCAAAATGTTACGTGAACATGTGAGCGATTTCTATTAACCAAGACATATAGGTATTTTTCAACAACGACATAGAAACGAACGTAACACATAAGTTGTACTTTTTACGCAGTTTCGAGCTAACATTATCAATTTACACAGTGCAAGTAGTCAGTAAACACGTGTATGTCCGTATAATTTTGCTACCTAATCCCTCTACATCTGACAAGTTGTTGTTGATCGCTGAGTACCGGAACGTAGACACTGCATACTTGCTCAAAAGTAAAACAATATATTATGCAATCGGATGACCATTTATAAGGTATATTTGGCGGCGTATTGTGTTACGATATAGGTGTTGAAAAAATTATTTCAATTATGCCACTGACGCATAACTTATTTTTCAATATACAAGTGTATGATTTATATACCGTCCACGTCACAGAACATGTATATATGTTTGTAGCACATATTCAAAGCTAAAGCGTGGAACCCTCGACAGACGCCGCTTATTTAATATATTGTATCCGCATATTTCATATATGATAACAGACCTCGCCTTCTGTGTCTTCAATGCTTACACATATATGATAAAGCAATGGATTACCGGGTCTTCCCTTCGGATGACAGTCTCGAGAAATTATGTTGAATATTGTTCACAGTGGATTCTCACTGCAAAGATTCCCGACGATGGTAACATCCGCTTAGGAGGACCAACTTTAACATTCCCGATCTTGGATATAAAAAACATACGGCATGCTTACCGTTTGCCCAACATGTTCCATACGGCGATATTCCACTGCAAATTTAATGTTCCTTATATTTTTAATTATGCTTCGTAGGCCTACATTACCAATGATGCTCGATCATATCTGGTTCGTCGTCACCATTGAAGAAATTTTTTTCAATATATCATCTAGAAGCAATCAGCATAACAATCCTATGAACTGTCATTCAGGTGCAGGTCCCTATATTAATTAAACAGTGGAACCAAGAAATTCGTTTTATTCACCCTAGTTCAATGGGACTCACATACACGATGTGATTAACGCTGAATGCTTTCATGAAGTTGCAGTATTGTGGGTCATAGGTCATCGAACCTATACCTATGATATGAATAAAAGCATAATTGCGCAGTGGAGCATTGACCAAAACATCGGTTTAAATCCGGTGCTGCTGTTTCGAACCTTTGGCAAGTTCGCTTCACTTGATGTTGCCCGAGTTCACTCAGCTGTATGAATGAGTACCTGATTATGGACAATGGTGGATATTTGTATAATAATATTATTCGCATATTAATTGCAGCGTGGGTGAATTCTTCCCAGAGAAGTCGAGATGGCGTTTGATTGAACAGGTCTGACAGGGAGTAAAATGTGTAGCGCTTTGAGTAGTCCCAAGGTGTGGATCCTGCGCTGTATAAGAACTTGCGTTTACCTTTTTACTTTATGACTTCGGAACAAATGAATAGCATGTTGCAAAATCATATGATAACAACACGATCGGGCATTGCCGTTTTGACACTTCTACCCTTTGACCAACATGTTATAGAATATTCTTCACGTATTATTTTCAGCATGAGTGAATTCTTCCCAGAGAAATCGAAATGGTGTTTGATTGAATAGGTTATTGTAACGCGTGCACATACAGTTTGGGAACATTAAGGACGTGTTACAGGTGGCGTAATTTAACAAGACAGCGGAATATAGAGCAGAACAGGTAGATCGTACGTGCCATACAATTTCGAACCAACATCACTAATTGGCAGATTGCAAGTGGGTGGTAGACACATGCATGATTCATTTACCCATTAAATAATAGCATTAAATACCATATTAATTTAACTTTCAGCAGGCATATCGTAACACAATACTCAGCAAGCAGTGTATGGTGATAGTTATCAAATTGCATAATGTAATTATTTTGTATTGTGGGCAATTAATCGGTGTATTCATTCTAGTATACCTATGGCGTCCAGTAAACGGAAGGTTAATTTTAAATATAACAGTTGCAAGCTTACCGTGCATGTATATGTATTTAACGATATATTTCAATCGGTTAATGACAACCTTGGCTAGAAATTATGTAAACCTTGTTGCCTATACGACTTTTTTCAATTGCGCTGTCTTATTCAACCCCGTTATTTGGCATGGATATAAATGTCGCAGTTACGAGGGAAGGAAGCATACTACAGGAAAGGATGGGATAGATTCTATTCAATATTTTATTGGGAAAAGGTATAGCAAATTAACATAGGTCTTTCAACTTAACGAAGAAGTCAACGAAATATGCACTCTCTTTATGTTAGGTCAATTTGAAATATTACACAATTCCGTCATATAAACACTTACCTTTATAAACTTGCTTATCCGTCATAGCTTCCTATCGTATCCATCGATCTATTAACAACTTGAATAGTATTTGTCGATTGTGAGATTGACCAACGGTGTTGTCTTGGTGTCCCATGAGTTTGGTTTTCAAGGATTTAGACGCTATAGTAGAAGTTAGCTTATTATTATCATTTCTACTATTAGAAGTAGTAGTATTAGTAGTAGTAGTAGTAGTAGTAGTAGTAGTAGTTGTTGTTGTTGTTGTTGTTGTAGTTAAAGTAGAATTAGTAGTAGTTGAGAAATATGAGTGTACTGGGCTCAAGTATCCTCTGTTAAGGATTTGGAAAATGAACGAAGACCCTAATGCACTGGCAACGGAGAATAGGTGGCGAATGTGAATCCTAAACCCAGACATCTGATAAAATCAGTTTAGTCCTTTCGGGTAGATGGTCTTCTCTGCAAAATAATTTTTGTAAATTAAACTTCAAAAAAGAAAAACATGTATGATTAATGGTACATCTAAATAAAGACTATCGGTCTACAACGGAGAAGAGAATGCGTGATTATCCAGGGATGCATTCAGCCGTTACATTCCCATGCCACTGAACATTAAACAATGACCAATTGGACAAGTCCTGTTAAATAACATAGATGAATAAAAAAAATTAAACGTACACATATACATATACAATCACAGAGGGTTCGCTACAAGATAGAAAAAGTATTTGCGACACGATGGTGTAGGAGTAGTAGTAGTAGTAATAGCAGTAGTAGTAGTAGTAGTAGTAGTAGTAGTAATAATAGTAGTAGTAGTAGGAGTAGTAGTAGTAGTAGTAATAGTAGTAGTAGCATGAGTAGTAGTAGGAGGAGGAGTAGTAGTAGTAGTAGTAGGAGTAGTAGTAGTAGTAGTAATAGTAGTAGTAGCATGAGTAGTAGTAGTAGTAGTAGTAATAGTAGTAGTAGTAGTAGTAATAGTAGTAGTAGCATGAGTAATAGTAGTAGTAGTAGGAGTAGTAGTAGTAGTAATAGTAGTAGTAGCATGAGTAGTAGTAGGAGGAGGAGTAGTAGTAGTAGTAGTAGTAGCAGTAGTAGTAGTAGTAGTAGTAGTAGTATTTATAGTAGGAGTGGTAGTTATAGTAAGAATAGTAGTAGTAGTAGTAGTAGTCGAAGTAGTAGTACCAGTACTAGAAGTAGTTGTAATGTTTCATTAAAAAGAGAGGTGATGGTTCTCTTGAATGATACAAAGCAAACATTATGCCATTATATAAAAGTTTCGTTAAAGACAATAGAAATAAACTTGTGATGTTAACATCAACGATGTCCATAATATTATAAATTTAAATAAAGACAGAGTAGACCGCTCTGTTACGCATTACTTAAAGTTGCATTCTGAGTTAAACTACCATTTTAACCATGTTTAAGAATGTGTATATACATTGTACACCATTAACAATATTTAATTATTTAATATTTACTTATTCACCATATATACCACTTCGGCATTTTATTCATTGTTCGATCGATTATGATTTTGCCAAAATTATCGGTCGTCAGTCCCAGTTGCGGAATAATAAACATGTTACACGCGGACATAATGTTTCGGCTTTTGCGCCGTTCTATCTTCAACAATGGTATTCCAGTACACTACTGGCATAGTACGCCTATTGTGAATTATAGTTGTTAATGTTTAGGCTGTGTTGGTACTTTTAGGCGCGTAGACCCAAACAATTGCCTTTTATTTCCCTTTAATATATGCCAAATTGTTAAATTTCAACAAACAATTACGTTAATAACATAAAAAATTGTAACTGTCAACACCAGAACAAGCAGTCGTTCACATGTTATCATAATTAGTAACGAGGAATTTACTTTGTTATAGAAACTACAACACTTAAGCTGCAATTTCACGAATAAACCCATCTAATATGAATGCCAAATTGCAAAGTTTTTTATTAAGATCGTTGAAGTTGTCATTCAATATTGCGTAACATTTTTATGAAACACCAGCAAAGTTAATTTTCTTTTTTTTCACAAGAAGACCTGTAGGAATTTTAATAATACTTATTATTATATATACTTACAAACACACACTATTTCTTTATGGATGTTTGTCAAAGATAAATGTAAAATTGTTGTGGGGTTAGTATAATCCTATTTCGTGGTCTTGAAGAAACAACGCAAATAACATAAAAATATGTTTATTTTGGTCAAGAATGTTGTTTAATATTATAGGAAAAATGTGATAAAAATGCCAAGTTTATCTTCAAAACAAATACCTATTCATTTAAAAAAAAGTACGAAATGTAGCTGCTTTACGTGAGTATTGATATCACGTTTTCTGACATAAAGAAGATAGAATCATTACATAAGAGGAAGTAACGTTTCTGAAAGAATCATGTAGATTCAACACTGGAACCTTCACACACAAAACGACAAAGAAAGAAATTGATCAAATCAGTTACTAACTGTGAGACTGCTAACAGCGAGGATATGTTTAAAAACAAAATTGACAAATACCTCAGAAGAATGGTTAGCCCATAGAAACACAACGATACAGTTAGTCTTCGCGGCTCACTTGCTGGGTGGATGCTTTGCCTTGTTTGGTGGATCTATGGCCCATAATGCCGCAGATTCAAATGTCAAGGAGAAACCAAACGCGGGTACCCTGATGATTTTCTGTTGACCCACAAATTGACTGACTGATTGGTTACTGATGTAGGCAGTTTATCCTCGCTGTGTACGTCATACTCATAACCTAGTGAAATTTGGACCCACCATAAGAATTCAAAACTATATCGGTTCTGCATTAAGTGTGGTGAGAAGATTTGCCATAATGTCTGGCAAATGCATTCATGCACATTGTAATTAGCAAATGTAACTCTTCGACTTTCATACAGCACCCTCTCACAACACAAATGGTTCTTACGAGATCACGGTATCACATGTCAGTGATAATTTGAACGTGTACTCACAACACTGCAATTCGTGTAGGCTTAAATATCAACAAATGTGTGTCAGATATACAGCCAATTAACCGTGCAACCTTATTCAGGAAACAATCGTTCTTGCCATCGAACCTGTGTGATGGTAAACAAACACTGCTAACTTTTACGAAACAATTTGTCCCCAAAAAGAAAAGCACAATCAATATACAAAATCCATGTTAACATCTTGTAGTAGTTTACGTTGTTCGACACTTCACTGAGCAAATTGTAAACAATTAATTGCGTAGTTTTTCATTAAAGGTAAATGTTAGCTATGAGAGGAGAAACACGCATTATGACCACATTTAGTAGCTGCCGCAGAAGCTACCCTTACCCCCTTATTTAAGTTATAAATTATAACCACACAAGGATGGATTGATAGTCAGTGCTTCACAACTAAAATGCAACGATCAGCAAAGGTTTCGTTGGCGACATATCGCGTAGGCGGAAATAGATCCATCATTCGCCATCAGCTCCCCCAAACGGAAAGCCACTCCCAAAGAGACGCGATGGATGAGGCGTTTGAGTTGGACTAAAGTGCAATTAATATTCATGCTCATTATTTCATTATAATCGCTTTGTCACTTGTGTCGCATGACGCAATTACAATATCATATTGTTGAATGTTGATTGGATAGCAAGAAGAATTATGATGCTATGACGTCGTTCGCTGGTGGTATAAATAGTGTCGTGTCTTGAAACTGAGAAAGACAACCATCAGAGATACTTCTGCAGTTCACCCGGTGACTGAGAGAAGCATGTAAGTACAGATCTCTCTCTCTCTCTCTCTCTCTCTCTCTCTCTCTCTCTCTCTCTCTCTCTCTCTCTCTCTCTCTCTCTCTCTCTCTCGCTCTCTCTCTCTCTGTGTGTGTGTGTGTGCGTGCGTGCGTGCGCTTGCATTCCTGCACGGCATGCGTGCGTGTGTGCGTGAGGGTGTTCGTGCGTGCTTTCATAAACGGGTATTAAATACACGTCTTACATTACTATCTATCAACCTTAAACATTTACGGAGAAATACCGGAATATATCATAACGGCGTTAACAAAAATACAGATCTTTACAAATACTATCAAGCTTAAACAGGTACATCGTTTACGGAATAAATGTCTTTAAAAATACATTATCAAGCTTAATCATTTACGGAATACATGTCACAGTCTCTCTCTCTCTCTCTCTCTCTCTCTCTCTCTCTCTCTCTCTCTCTCTCTCTCTCTCTCTCTCTCTCACTCTCTCTCTCTTATCTCATACATTTATACACACACAGACACACATACACACACACGCACGCACACACGCACACACACACACACACACACACTCCTCGTCGTACCTTAGCAGACACATATGGCTCCCATGTGAGAACGTACAGCCTGCCTCGTGAAGGTATCCCACGTAAGCGTATATGTTTTCCTTTCTTTCTCCACGGTCCGTTATCATGTTTCCTTAGGGTGACCCTGTCATAAGCTATCCAGCGTCAGGCTGTCTTGTGCTGCGCGCAAAGGAATCGTTATATGTGTTACCAAACGTGTTGTCTGTTTCTTTCGGCGTAACTCTTCGTTGGTGTGCATATTTGGCCAAAGAATCCTCCGAAGAAACCACCTCTAGAAGATCTGTAGCTGTTGTGTTAACATGGCTGACAGGCTTCAGCACACACTACACTGTTTGAAACTTTCGCGTTTATTCTACACTATTTTAGTCATTGCAAGCTATACTCACAATGACTAATTGCAAGCTATACTCACTTTGTAGTCAGCAAATCTTTGAAGTGCTCAGCTGTTCTCAATGTTACAGCAAATCGCCATACCAGTCATTTTCGATTGTAACAGACGGAGAAGACGTAACGCTAAATCAAACGCGCTGTAAAGAGCAACCTCTGTCCTTGTATTTTAGTAACTAGGTCAGCTGCAAGAGCATAGAGCATCTTCGTCATCTTCTTCATACAAGTTGCTCATCAATTAACACAGCAAATAGTTTGATTGATCAAAATGAAATCGTAACGATTCAGTCACGTATCTTAGTGCGCCGTATGGGTTTCCTGCACCGAGTGATGTCAAATGCAGTGCCACAGCCGAAGCGACATCATTATAAACTCCCGGCTTACGGTTTTACTAAACCACTTGTGTTCTTCCACCTTGTTCCTTGTACAGTGGTTGGGTCAGGTATAATATTGTTGAACCACTCGTCCTGTTCGATCTCTCCACTGCTGCCTGTCAGCAGCCTCCACCCTCTTGTTCTTGTGATTCTTCGAACCCAGTTGTTCTTTCAGCGCTGCTGTCCCAGGACCATATCATACGGACATGCGAATTCTTTGCGCCACGATGCTTCTTTTCTAATACAGCAAACGAAATATTCGTACAACTTTAATTTAGAGTTAATTTAGAGGTTTTTTAAAATAGTATTCTTCCCCGATGACAAATACTGTTTTCTAATTTTCCAGGTCTACGATGACGATTGTCCATTTTGCGCTGCTGGTCGCCGTTTGTGGCCAACTCGTGGATGCTGAGACACAATCAGGTCAGTCTACGATTTACTTTACAATCCTTCTCGCTCGAACTGTAAATATTACACTACTACAACGCGTATACGAATAAAATGTCTTCACGATAATACATTCGATTACTTTGAAGTTGATACACTTGCCACAATGTGATAATTCATCACAATCTCGTAGCTGGTTCTTTTAGTCCAGTGACGCCATTTCATAATGGCAACAGTTGCATATATATCCTAGGATGCCCCGTTTCGTGAACGTTAGATTATGTACCTTGGAACAATCGGGGAAAACAAGGAAAACATTGTTCGCATTTATGTGTGCCTCCCTTTGACGTAACTGTTGATGTTTCTCTCACTCAAAAAAAAGTGTCCGTTTCTTGGCGATAATTAACTTTTTAATCACGTGACCTATTGCCTAACAACAAGGATCGTAAAGCATTCAAAATGGCCGAATGTGTGCAGCAGTTGGACATTCCGTTGTAGGTTTTTTTGACATTCTGGTCCGACATTTTATTATTTGTGACAAAAACATAAATAGCCACATTGTTAAAGAGAGAACTAGCTGAATGTAGGCAAGATTGACGTTGTAAACATAATTATAATTATGACTGTGAAGTTGGCAAACAGTGACAATAGATCGTCAATTTTGTATTCATCACGTGACGTATTGCATAGAATCAAGATATGCCACGCAGTCATACATGGATGCTGCACACGGGGAACTTTTGAACATTTTGTTGTTTATCTTCTTGAAATTCGGGCTCCAAATAATTTTCATTACCACCAAATCCTAAGCACAAACCATAAAGCAAAGTCGTTTAAGCGAGACATGCAAGTTGGAAAGATTGACTTAACCTATATCATGCCTTTCAATTGATGAATCCAGTACGTCGCGGTTTGCCTATCTCATAATTACAATTGTGTGCATGACCTCCGTCAAGCTTTGCCTTTGCCACCAGTGTTGATAACGTTATGCACATGAATTACATTGCTACTGCTGCATGACATCTCATAAATCAAACATTAATGCAAACAGTTGTCACTTTAACAACTTTTGCCTTATGTTTTTTGTTATAAAGAAACACTTTCGTGCCCAGAATGTCAACAAAATATACGATGCAATGCATAGACGCACCACGTATTCGGCATCCATTTCCTTGAAGGAATTTTTGCTGCGCAACAGGTCACGTGGTGGATAGGTTATAGTAATGTCATTCACGTAGGCCCTATATAACCGTTTTCAACATTGTTGGCAAAGGTTAAGCTTGACGGAGGTCACGCGTAAAAATTTGATTGTTACGTAGGTAAACCGTGACGTACTGGATACCAATAGAGTCCATTAGCGATTGCGTGACATCCGGCCGCCTATCCTAGCAACGGCCTTTGGCGGGCTAGACACAACAACTGAAAGAAGGCGCGTCATTCACTAGTTTCAGTTGCGCATCTTTGGCCGGTCACCTTAACAACTTGTATATTACTGTCAGGCGTTAGAGTTGTCACTATCCATCATAATATCGTCTCGGTTCCATGGTAAACAATACACAAAAATCCATTGTGTATAGCCGAGACGGCAGATCACATTGACGAACGGACACCAAATTAGTTACGTCGCAATGGAATTTTTGAGCGTGACCTCCGTCAATCTTTGCCTTTGGCAACAATGTTGGAAACGGTTCTATATACGTCAATTACATTATTATTGCTACATGACATCTCAAAATCAAACATTCCCGCATACAGTTGCTGCTTTAAAAACTTTGTCATAAAAAAACATTTTTGTGACCATAATTTCGACAAAACATACGACGGAATGTCCGAACCCACCACGGCTTGACGGAGGTTTTTCTGGGCAACAGGGGACCATTTCACTAATATATTAAGCTCTTAAGCAAAATC
Organism: Paraescarpia echinospica; assembly: GCA_020002185.1. Classification (NCBI taxonomy): domain Eukaryota; kingdom Metazoa; phylum Annelida; class Polychaeta; order Sabellida; family Siboglinidae; genus Paraescarpia; species Paraescarpia echinospica. Next base: position 3,788,244 of record CM034536.1, on the reverse strand, counting down.
CATCCTAGATAAAAATCTGATGAAAAATCAAGGAGTATTTTCAAAATGCGTTTCACGAACTTGATCGTTAAATTATTCAAGGCAAAGAGCGATGTTTCCATCATGATAATCGATAATCTACACAGTTCGCACACTTTGGCAAAATAGATTGAACAGTTCTCAAAAAGTGTTTGAAAATATGACCCAACAACCACTTATCAACAACATATGACTTTTTGTTCACTGTGCGAAGAATTAAAACGAAATCTTACAGAAGCCGCCGACATAGCTCAGAGGACAATATGTCCGCATCACACACGGTGCAATGTTTTGACGGGAGCGTCATTGTTGACAATTTTCAGTTTACAAGAGCATAGAGAGCACCAATAACTTAAACCGAAATTGTGCCGTCGAGTATAGTAATATGAAGGGCAGTAGCGCGTAGATTAAGTTAGATACAGCTTAAACTTTGCTCAACATTTATTAACAAATGTCACAAAACCGTGACCTTCGCGAAGCCGTAATTCGTAAACCGCTACGCACACATCAACTGGTCACGACGGCGACGCTAGCCAGGCTAATGTCATGTATATAAATCATGCTTTAGCAAACTTTTAATCGTTAACATTTGGAAGACTTATTTGGCTCTGAACAATCTGCTTGAAAGGGGACCTAAAATAAAACACAGTTAGTAAAATCTAGCTGTTTATGATAGTCTAAGAGTGGTGTAACGCCTTCTTTAGTTTACTTTGAAATTTGAATTTTTGGAGCCTTTTTATGGACCGTAACCAGGCTGGATTGTTAGTGAAACGCAATTTTCTTTTTCGATCATAGATAAGGATCAAAATCGATTTTCTGAAATAAAATCGGCAATTGTACATTTTAGTGTACGCAACATAAGAAAATACACAACGTCATGAGACGATCCATCTGAAATTGCCAAATAACCACCAGGAGGTCGTGATCCCCACTTTGAAAATCTCTAAATCTAAGGACAACTGTGACTGCAACACAACTGACCAATTTGACAGTGTTGTATGTTAATTACGACAAAAGGACAAAACAAGCATTATGTTTATGGTAGCAGTTGCCAACGATTGTGTATGGGAATTCAAACATCGTTCAGGTACATTTGTGAAATTTGTCGCTTCCGATTATACAAATGTCCAATCCACGGTGAGAGAGAATTCAACCCAAACGACGATTTCATTTTCTGAATGATGATACAGTGGAACATCTCTATTGCGATCTCAATTAGATATACGAAAAGACCAAGTCAGCGAGACTAACTTTCTATTCTCTAAAAGTAACGTGGTGCTATCCTACAGTTTTTACGAAGTGGCTGTCTTACAAGATGAACGTAAAGTAAGGTTCAACTATATTTGCCACCAGGAGTGATTGATGTACTTCCGTGTACGTGTACACGCATATATAAGCCGTATTGATGGAAGCAATACATGTAGCAATACTTAAACTATATGAGTTTGGAAATATATTTAATTGTTATGTTAAAATGGTTATCAAATTAACCAAAACACAACATTTTGGTCGAATGTTCTCGAAATACCTGATATCAGGGAGAGGGTATCCCCACCTGCCCACCCCGGCTCGACACAACGTCGGACCGGTTACGAGCTGGACCACTTTCGATTCACTGCTACGCGTCTACAAGTTCCATTTATTTTACTTGTCGTTATAATGTCGCCTACTGTCTTTACCTCCGTTCATCTTGAACTATGTTTGCAACTGTCTGTACTGCAGTAACTGTTTATTTGGCCAAGCCGATCCTTTAACCATTGAAGTCGCGAGTGCCCTTTTTGTCAACAAACACGTAGTATGATAACATTGTAACCCTTGTTTGTGTTAGAAATGTTGTGTTTGCTATTATTTCACCCACTAACGTTACACCTGATTATCGTGAGTTATTTTGCTTCTCACTGATAATGCGATATTGTATTTATTTCCTGGATAATAAGTTAGGCCCTACTAACCTCATGCATTCGTGTTGTCAAGCAAACACACAATAAGACAAAATATAACCGGGTATCCAAATTAATTCTCTTTGCCACTGTCGCTAGGGGAACTTCCTGTGGTGAAATGATTTGAATTTGGTGCAGCAAACTTGCGAAAATATAAGGATATTTGATCAAGTTAAGTTATATTATTGAGTGTATAGCATACATAACGTAATTATAGATATATATTAAGCAATATTTTTTGTTAAAATTTAGCTAGAGGGAGTAATCTAGGGTAGATTAAAAGTAGGCGATTTGCGAGCGATAATTGGGGACGTTAATGTAATCGGAACGTTGTTTACAAAGTAGGTCACTGGCGAACTTAACGTAACGTGAACGACAATAGAATAGCGTTATTTGAGATAATCAATGTAGTTAGATGAGTAATTAAAACCTGAAATAACAACCTTTTAAAGTGTATATTGGTACACAGGAAACAGTCTTTGTAAAGACAACCTTGTATATAAGCCTAACTTTAATACATTGTCATCGACATCGTAACTAGGTAAGGCACGGTGTGTCATTGTGTGTTAACAAATATAACTAACTATAACCTAAACAATCTGGTGTAAATTGTACACAGAAAAGTCTTTTCAAAGACTATATAAAACTATTTTGAACATAAATACATTCTGATATGGCACCTTGCAAGCGGCAGCTCAGGGCAAAACGACACTTAGTTTGCAACGACTGCCAGAGCTGGGTGGATTTTGCGTTGTCTGGCTGTCAAAAATCATGGGCAGAGACCAAAGATGATGGATTCACCTTTCGGTGTATGGGGTGTTTGAGGGTGGAATGTCTGATGAAGGAGGTGTGTAAGTTGACGGATATAGTGAAGGAGATGGAGGCGAGACTCAACATAGAAATAGATGGAGCAGAGAGGGATGACGCAGAGAGAGTTGAGAATTCTACAACACAGAAGGAGCCGAGTTGTGACACAGAGACTGAAGAAAGGAGACTGAGAGGAGGGAAGGTGACCGGTGTGAAGGAACAAGAAATTGAGAAGACAGAGGGACGGAGGAAAAGTGTTCGGCAGAGGAAAAGAAAACGGGTCAGTGGGGATAGATCAACAGGTAGTCAGACTGTAGAGAACGAGGGGAGATGCGACAGCGATACAGGTGGTGAAGAGGTAGATACCACAGAGGCAGTTAGTAAGACTGTGAGACAGAAGACTGATGGAAGAAGACAGAGTGTTCAGCAAAAAACAGAAAACATGACAGGCGTGAAGGTGACAGGGGAAAAAGTGACCGTAGTGAAGAAGGTAGCCGGGGAAAAGGGACGGGAGAGGAGAGAAGAAAATGTGATGGGAGGAAAGATGAAGGGACGAAAGGAAGTGAGAGTAAATGTGCTAGAAGAGAAGATGACAGGAGGAAAGGGGACAAGAGAAAACGCGACAGGAAAGAAGGGAATGGAAGAGAATGTGACAGGAGAGAAGATGGCAAGAGGAAAAGACAACAACCAGACATATGCAAACAGGAGGAGCTACTCCGAGGCAGTGATTGATGGGGCTAGAAGAAAAGAGAGAGTGTTTATGGGCAATTCAATTCTAGGGGAAGGACGTTGTTGTATGTCTACCGGGGGCTAGAATAGAGCATGTGACTGAAAGGGTAGAGAAGGTATTGGGACATGGCAAGGGAGGTTCTATACTAGTACACGTTGGGACAAACAATGCAGACAAGGAGGGAACAACTGGGATAGTTCAGAAGTACAGACATCTAGTAAGGAAGCTAAAGAAGACAAGAGTGGAACAGGTTGTTCTCTCAGGAATTTTGCCAGTAATGGGAGGAAGGGGGGCATCATACAGAAACTGTAAGAGGATGGCGATCAACGCACTAGTTGAGCAGATGTGTGAAGAAGAGGGCGTGGGATTCATAGATTTATGGGGGTACTTTGTTGGGAGAGAAGAGACGTTGTTGAGATCAGATATGTAGAGAAGGGGAGCAGATTATTCTCTCATCTGTATGAGGTACTGTTGGGAGTCAGTCATGGAGATCCTCCATCTGATGCAGATCTGACAGTGGGACAGGTTGCATCTATTTAAACTAAATTCGCAGGGGGGACTCGCAGAGAAGCCTGAAACTGGAGGCATAGATAAAGATAGCAAAAATAATTCAGCAAAGAACAGTCTGGAAAACTGTTCTGAAGCTGGATATAAATGTGTTTGTTTAAATGCAAGGAGTATAGTAAACAAAAGAAATTAACTAAACATTATGGTAGAAGATATTGACCCTCACATAATAGGTATAACCGAATCATGGGCAACCACCGATGTATCAGATGCCGAATTGGGACTGACAGGATATGTAATGTTTAGGAAAGATAGAATAGGAAGAAGGGGAGGTGGAGTTATTTTATATATTAAAGAATCTATCCAGGCTTATGAAATAAAATTAGACAGAGAAGCAGATTGCGAAGAAGCTGTTTGGTGTAACATAGTTACAGGAAAGTCAACGTTAACGGTTGGATTAGTTTATCGAAGTCCAAACATAAGCATAGAAGAGAATGAAAAAATACAAAACGTTATAAGGGAAGTGAGCAAACGGGACTGTGTTATTATGGGGGATTTCAACCATGGGCATATAAAATGGAAATCTCTACAGAGTATGGGTAGTGAGGACCACAAGTTTTTAGTTTTAGTACAAGATAGTTTCCTTTCTCAACATGTGCTAGAACCAACCAGGGGGAGAATGTGTTAGACATAGTTTTGTCCTCACAGAATGAATTAGTTGACAATGTCATGGTATGTGAGCCACTGGGAAATAGTGATCACAACCAGATACATTTTACCATCAAAGTAAAATCAGAAAGGAATAGTAAAAAGCAGTATAGGAGAAATTTCCACAAAGGAAAATATAAGGACATAAGGAAATATTTAGCAAAGATAGACTGGAATAACACACTAAAGAATAAGACAGCAACAGAATGCTGGAATATCTTAAAGAGTGAAATTGAATGCATCATCGTCAAATTTGTTCCCTTAAAAAAACACGGGAAACGGTCCAAAAAGAAACACTTATCGAAAGAAGCCATTATAAAAATTAAGTATAAAGAAATGATGTGGAAGTCATATAGACGTACTGGAAATGACGAAGACTACAACATTTATAAAGAAGCACTAAACCAAGCTACAGCTGAAATTAGAAATTCAAAGAGAAGCTATGAACATAAATTAGCTTGTAATATAAAACATGACAGCAAGAGTTTTTATGCTTATATTCGAAGCAAACAGAAAGTTCAGGATAAGGTCGGTCCTCTAGAAGATAGTGCTGGAAACGTAATATCAGAAGGATTCTTAATGGCAGACGACCTGAATGAGTATTTTAGTTCAGTGTTTACCAGAGAAGACACTAGTTCACTGCCAGTACCAGTGGCTAAGTTCAAGGGGGCAGAATCAGACTATTTAAGACAGTTAATTGTAACCCCAGAAATGGTTGCTAAGAAAATCAGGGCTATGAAGGATAATAAATCACCTGGAGTGGATGGTATTCCACCCAAACTACTATTGGAAATTGTAGAACAAATTAGCATACCGCTTGCAACAGTTTTCAACTTGTCATTAGAAGAGGGAGTGGTTCCTTTAGAATGGAAAGAAGCAAACATTATACCGTTATTCAAAACAGGTTCGAGAAACAAGTCAAATAATTATAGACCAGTTAGTTTAACATCGGTGATTTGTAAATTATTAGAAAGACTAATTAAAGATCACATGGTAGATTTTCTTGTCAAACATAACTTGATAAACCCATCTCAACATGGGTTTCTAAAAGCGAGGTCATGCTTAACAAATATGTTATGTTTTTTGGAAGATATCACTAAGTGGGTAGATGATGGATCACCAGTAGATATCATCTACTTAGATTTTCAAAAAGCTTTCGACAAAGTGCCACATCAGAGATTACTGCTTAAACTAAAGGCCCATGGCATAGGAAATGGTATAATTAACTGGATAGAAAAATGGCTGATTGACAGAAGACAGCGGGTAGTTGTTGATGGGGAGGCTTCAAACTGGAAATCAGTTTTGAGTGGGGTTCCACAGGGATCAGTACTGGGACCTATATTATTCTTAATATATATAAACGATTTGGACGATGATATAGCTAGCAAGGTGTTGAAATTTGCAGATGATACAAAAGTGTTTAGAAAGATAAAAAGTGATGGAGATAGACAGCATTTACAGGATGATCTTGACAGGTTGATCAAATGGTCTGAAAAGTGGCAAATGTTGTTCAATTTTGGGAAATGTAAATGTCTTCACACAGGACATGGGAACGAATATGTAGAATATACAATGGGGGGAACTGTACTAAATACTACTGTAAAAGAAAAAGACTTAGGGCTGACAATTAGTGCTGACATGAAGGTTTCAGAGCAGTGTGGAATTGCAGCTTCAAAAGGAAATCAAATCATTGGATTGATTAGGCGAAATATAGCATATAAAGAAAAAGAACTAATAATACCGCTGTACAAAACAATAGTTAGGCCTCATTTAGAATATTGTATACAAGCGTGGAGGCCATACCGCAAGAAGGACATAGATATGTTAGAAAGAGTACAGAGGAGAGCGACTAAAATGATACCAAAACTGAGGGATCTTAGTTATGAAAAACGCCTAAAAGAATGTGGTTTAACAACACTAGAGACCAGGAGATTGAGAGGAGATCAGATAGAAGTGTTTAAAATATTGAATGGTTATGAAAATATTGATAGAAATATGTTTTTTTCAGTTAAGAAAGATAGAAAGACTACAGGACATGAAGTTACATTAGTAAAGGAACAGTGTAGAATAGACGTAAGAAAGTTTTCAATTTCACAAAGGACTGTGAATGTATGGAACAGATTATCTGATCATTGTGTGGGTGCTAGTAGTGTGAATATGTTTAAAAATAAAATCGACACATACCTCAGAAGGGCTGGATATATGTAGATAAAAGGGTTGGACTCTCGATAAGCCAAAGCGCTTCCTTGTCCACCTGCCATCTAGAGTTAATTCTCTGGATGGCAATCTTGTTAAATCTTGTTATGCCCAGTGATATTTCCTCTGGTCATTTAAACCATTTCGTATATCTCATTTTGTGGACGTATTGATTTCCTGGTCAAGCAATTGCCCTCCCTGTACGGTCGCTACTTGCTTGTGCATACTCTGTCAAACAAATACATATTAAGATGAAATGATAACCTTTCATCCAAACTAAAGTGTCTGTTTGCTGTAGTGGCAACCATTGTTATTACCTAGGTACTCGTAATAATGTTGAGCCGTTCTCTATTGTCCCGACGCTACAAGCATTGATTGCTTGGCTAAGACAGAGCCACACCCAATGAGATCGCAACAGTCAATATGTGACTGGCCACAGTAAAGTGACAATTAAATCTCAATATTTTGAAATGACGTCTTGTACCATTTTAGATTCCACAAATAATCAGCTTTAAAACGATACCTTCTATAGGTGTTGGTTTACTGCTAATAAAGACGCAATTTTGACTCATATTATGTATTGTTTTTTAACACATGGGTTCGTAAATGCGTGTAGTTTATTAAGATTTCCGCTGTTTGTTGAGGAAGATAAATTAGACATTTAAATATGTGATTATAACTTATGCATTTCTTAATAAATCACAAGATGGAAGGAACATGACCTTGGCAGCTGTATCGCCTCTCGAGCAGGCTAGGCATGTGCGATTTAATACCCGGTTCGCTGTGGCGGGTCATGTATATTGTCAAATAAACAAACTAAGATAGATTAGTGAAACCGTTTGTCCATATTAAATTGAGGTTTGTGCTATTGTAACACCCGTTGGCTTTACCTCAAGTAATTGTTAACCAATTTGGAGCCCTGTGCTGTGCAGTAGGGCGTTACACTGGGTGATCACAACTACTCATGTCTAGTGGGGCGCGGTGGAGAAGTAAAAAAGAGTATCGGACTCCCAGTCGAGATAATATAGATTCAAATCCTTTTGATGCCGTTTCGGAGGGTGAACTATTGTGTTCACTCCACGTTGTTCCAGTAGTTCGCCCACAAGTATATTGTAATATTACCGTCTGTAATATCGTGGCCGTGGCATATCCCTTCCCAAAGAAGTCGTGATGTAACTCGGTTAAATAAGTCTGTCAGGGGTGAAGTGTAACGCACAGTGAACATTCATAAGGACTGGACACCGCGTTATATAAGAACTTACCTTGACTTATCTTCGTGTTTTGCAGGACGCTGCGGCCGTATCGGATTCAATCCGGGACAGCAGATGTGTTGTAGCGGGGTCGTTCACGACAAGTAAGTTATTACCCTTAAACACTTCCAATTATCAGTCTCAAGCTCCGAACGTACTGTTACTGTACAGCCTGTAACGTTAATATCGCAATGAATGCAAACTAACCGCTCGCGACGACAACCATTATTACCACACCGGTGGCTTACTGACAATGTTTCCCAAAGCGGCATATTCTGGCGACGCCTCATAGTTCCCGGCGGCCGACATGTTGGGACACGCCCACGATAATGCACCAATTATAAGCCCCGAGCTGTGATGTCGGATGTGACGCGTGAAATTCTCGTTTTGTTCGACAAGTGTACGAATACTCTGGCTTGCCCTTCGATTGAAAAGCTGAATTACATTTTTACCATCATGCATGACCTATTCTTATAACGCCATAACGTGTACAACGCCGACGTAATATGTTGTATAAGTTACAACAACGAACCAAATTCGTTGATGAAAAAATCGTAGTTCAGTGCCGAGGCGGCTGTAGCAGCTATGACTAAACACACGTTACAATATACATAAACTGCATAATAAACGAAGAAAATTATATTGATAAAACAAACAAACAAACGGTTAGCTCAGACACATAGGTAGCTCAACAAGCGAGTCCGGCACCGGACGAACTACAAATAACCCAACACAATTTGTTTTATAAATATTGGACCCCGAACACATATTGGACAATGTGAACTTAACAAAGTTGGTATTTTAAATACTTCTGATCGTGTCACTTAACTAATGTCGAATCATATGTATAATGTATATAATGGTACTGCACCTGAATATTTGTGTAACAATTTAATTCGATTAAACACTCAAAACAGTCACTGTACTCGTAATTCTAAATATAACTTTTTCTTGCTTAAGGTACATGGTATAGCCAAGAGTAATTTTTGCTATTATGGTGTCAAGATCTGGAATGAGCTGCCTATTTCTGTCAAATACCTAACAAGTAAAAAATATTTTTTTAATGTGAAACTGTATCTAAAGAACCGGGCTCTTGCTGAAGAGCGAAGTAACTTTTTATATTACTCAATGTAATATTGGTGAATCATGTTCTGAAACAGTATTATAATTTCAATATTTTTAAAACAGTGTTATAAATGTTGGTTCTAGTTTTTTTATTCTAGGTCCTGTGTATGTGTACATTGTATAAGTTTACCTCTTGCCGCACTACATCTGTAATATGGACCACACTGGAAACAAGCGGAAACACTTTCGTGTGCAATCCATCAATTTAGGTGCACGTGTAGGTACAATATATACTATGTACTTGAACTGGAATTAAATCAAATCAATCAAATCAACTGGGAAGAGTAGAAATTCGTGACGTCAGACGTTCTATCACAATGACGCTGTGAGTTAAATTTAAGGTTATTTTAGTGTGTTATTCTTCATTGTAGCTGCAAATGGTTAGTTTCTATTAATTCTTTTAGACGCACGAACACGTTTTTTTATTAAGATTATCTCACATGTAGTGACAATGCAGTTTCAGACACACGTTTTAGCACAGTGACTTTACAACGTAGCAGCAATAGATGAGTTGGTAAATATCAACAGAATAAGTGGTTGCAAGTTGTGGCGTGTTCCAAATGTTCAATTTTGCGAAACAAATGTTAGGGTGCCTCGATGAAGAAAACCATAATCCTTTCATTTGGGGAATTGGTAAACGAGCAGTATTGAAATGTCTACGATGATACTTGCAGTGAACCTGCATAACATTTTCAATCTGGTTCCAACCTCAATGTTTTTGTATTATTAATAAGAGTCAATTGTGGCAAGTTCCAAATATTTAGCTGCTTGTGAAATAATTGTCAGGGTCCCTGGAAGAAGACAAACGTAGTTAATTTTAGGGTGAACTGTGATAAACCCTCTAATATAAAAGACTCCCTATACACGTATATCTATACACTGTATGCAACCACCTGTCACAATCTTTCCTCCCACCCCACAGGCCAGGGCAAGATCCTTCGTCGTGCTGCGGAGTGTCTATGTGCAACAACAACTGCCAGATATGTTGCAATGGCGCTATCAACCCCAGACCCCCCAACGCTGCTTGTTGTGGTCGAAGGGCCTACGACCAGAAACGACAGATCTGTTGTGGTGGCGTTGTGTTAAGCCGACCTCCGTACGCAAAGTGCTGTCTGCGCGCAGCCTACAACAGCAAGAGAAGGGTTTGCTGCGGCGGAAAGAAGGTGACGTCCAGAAGTAGCTGCTGTGGAGGGAAGCCGTACAACCGCAGACGCCAAGTCTGCTGTGCAGGAGTCATCAATGACAAACCGGCCAACGCACGGTGCTGCAGAAGCGTTGCCTACAATTACAAAGTGCAGTACTGTTGTGGACGAAAGGTTGTAGTCAATTCCAGGCGTCTTTGTTGTAAGGGTAAGGCAGTCAATCCTAGCACACAGATATGTTGTCGTGGTGTTCTGCAGAACAAGCCAGCCAATGCAAGGTGCTGCCGAAGTAAGGCCTACGATCGTAAAAAGCAGTATTGTTGCGGAAGAAAGGTGGTCGTCAGTTCAAGAAGAAATTGTTGTAAGGGTAAACCACTCGACCGAAGCAAACAACTTTGTTGCATTGGTGTTTTGCAAAACAAGCCTCAAAATGGGAAATGTTGTCAAAAAGTGGCATACAATTGCAAGAGTCAGTATTGTTGTGGAGGAAAGGAAGTTGTTAGTTCCCCAGCTCAATGTTGCAGTGGTGTAGCTTTTAACCCCAATAAGCAAGTGTGTTGTCAAGGTGTGCTCCAATCAAAACCCGACAATTGCGAATGTTGTTTGAAGGTGGCGTACAATTCAAAGAGCCAATATTGCTGTGGTGGAAAGGAAGTTGTTAGTTCCCCGGCCCAATGTTGCAGTGGTGTAGCTTTTAACCCCAACAAGCAAGTGTGTTGTCAAGGGGTGCTCCAATCAAAACCTGCCAATTGCAAATGTTGTTTGAAGGTGGCGTACGACTCCAAGAATCAGTATTGTTGTGGAGGAAAGGAAGTAGTTAGTTCCCCAGCCCAATGTTGCAGTGGTGTAGCTTTTAACCCCAACAAGCAAGTGTGTTGTCAAGGGGTGCTCCAATCAAAACCTGCCAATTGCAAATGTTGTTTGAAGGTGGCGTACGACTCCAAGAATCAGTATTGTTGTGGAGGAAAGGAAGTAGTTAGTTCCCCAGCCCAATGTTGCAGTGGTGTAGCTTTTAACCCCAACAAGCAAGTGTGTTGTCAAGGGGTGCTCCAATCAAAACCTGCCAATTGCAAATGTTGTTTGAAGGTGGCGTACGACTCCAAGAATCAGTATTGTTGTGGAGGAAAGGAAGTTGTTAGTTCGCCAGCCCAATGTTGCAGTGGTGTAGCTTTTAACCCCAACAAGCAAGTGTGTTGTCAAGGGGTGCTCCAATCAAAACCCGACAATTGCGAATGTTGTTTGAAGGTGGCGTACAATTCCAAGAGTCAGTATTGTTGTGGTGGAAAGGAAGTTGTTAGTTCTAAAGCTCTATGTTGCAATGGAGTAGCTTTTAACCCCACGAAGCAAGTGTGTTGTCAAGGGGTGCTCCAATCAAAACCTGCTAATTGCAAATGTTGTTTGAAGGTGGCGTACGACTTCAAGAATCAATATTGTTGTGGAGGAAAGGAAGTTGTTAGTTCCCCAGCCCAATGTTGCAGTGGTGTAGCTTTTAACCCCAACAAGCAAGTATGCTGTCAAGGGGTGCTCCAAACAAAACCCGCCAATTGTGAATGTTGTTTGAAGGTGGCGTACAATTCCAAGAGTCAGTATTGCTGTGGAGGAAAGGAAGTTGTTAGTTCCCCAGCCCAATGTTGCAGTGGTGTAGCTTTTAACCCCAACAAGCAAGTATGCTGTCAAGGAGTACTACAACCAAAACCTGACAATTGCGAATGTTGTTTGAAAGTGGCATATAATTCCAAGAATCAATATTGTTGTGGTGGAAAAGATGTTGTTAGTACTAAAGCCCAGTGCTGCAGTGGTGTAGCGTTTAACCCCAAGAAACAAGTATGCTGTCAAGGGGTACTCCAATCAAAACCAAAAAATTGCGAATGTTGTTTGAAAGTGGCTTACAATTCCAAAAATCAGTATTGTTGTGGAGGAAAGGAAGTTGTAAGTTCTCCAGCCCAATGTTGCAGTGGTGTAGCCTTTAATCCCAACAAGCAAGTATGCTGTCAAGGAGTACTCCAATCAAAACCCCAAAATTGCGAATGTTGTTTGAAGAAAGCTTACAATTCCAAGAGTCAGTATTGTTGTGGTGGAAAGGATGTTGTTAGTTCTCCAGCCCAATGTTGCAGTGGTGTAGCTTTTAACCCCAACAAGCAAGTGTGCTGTCAAGGGGTACTCCAATCAAAACCCGCCAATTGCGAATGTTGTTTGAAGGTTGCGTACAATTCAAAGAGTCAATATTGTTGTGGTGGAAAAGAAGTTGTTAGTTCTAAAGCCCAATGTTGCAGTGAAGTAGCTTTTAACCCGTACAACGAAGTATGTTGTCAAGGGGTACTCCAACTAAAACCAAAAAATAGCCAATGTTGTTTGAAGGTTGCGTACAATTCCAAGAGTCAATATTGTTGTGGAGGAAAGGAAGTTGTTAGATCCCCAGCCCAATGTTGCAGTGGTGTAGCTTTCAACCCCAACAAGAAAGTATGCTGTCAAGGGGTGCTCCAATCAAAACCCGCCAATTGTGAATGTTGTTTGAAGGTGGCGTACAATTCCAAGAGTCAGTATTGTTGTGGAGGAAAGGAAGTTGTTAGTTCCCCAGCCCAATGTTGCAGTGGTGTAGCTTTTAATCCCAGTAGCCAAGTATGTTGTCAAGGGATACTCCAATCAAAACCTCAAAATAGCAAATGTTGCTTGAAGAAAGCTTACAATTTCAAGAGTCAGTATTGTTGTGGTGGAAAGAAAGTTGTTAGTTCCCCAGCCCAATGTTGCAGTGGTGTAGCTTTTAACCCCAACAAGCAAGTATGCTGTCAAGGGGTGCTCCAAACAAAACCCGCCAATTGTGAATGTTGTTTGAAGGTGGCGTACAATTCCAAGAGTCAGTATTGCTGTGGAGGAAAGGAAGTTGTTAGTTCCCCAGCCCAATGTTGCAGTGGTGTAGCTTTTAACCCCAACAAGCAAGTATGCTGTCAAGGAGTACTACAACCAAAACCTGACAATTGCGAATGTTGTTTGAAAGTGGCATATAATTCCAAGAATCAATATTGTTGTGGTGGAAAAGATGTTGTTAGTACTAAAGCCCAGTGCTGCAGTGGTGTAGCGTTTAACCCCAAGAAACAAGTATGCTGTCAAGGGGTACTCCAATCAAAACCAAAAAATTGCGAATGTTGTTTGAAAGTGGCTTACAATTCCAAAAATCAGTATTGTTGTGGAGGAAAGGAAGTTGTAAGTTCTCCAGCCCAATGTTGCAGTGGTGTAGCCTTTAATCCCAACAAGCAAGTATGCTGTCAAGGAGTACTCCAATCAAAACCCCAAAATTGCGAATGTTGTTTGAAGAAAGCTTACAATTCCAAGAGTCAGTATTGTTGTGGTGGAAAGGATGTTGTTAGTTCTCCAGCCCAATGTTGCAGTGGTGTAGCTTTTAACCCCAACAAGCAAGTGTGCTGTCAAGGGGTACTCCAATCAAAACCCGCCAATTGCGAATGTTGTTTGAAGGTTGCGTACAATTCAAAGAGTCAATATTGTTGTGGTGGAAAAGAAGTTGTTAGTTCTAAAGCCCAATGTTGCAGTGAAGTAGCTTTTAACCCGTACAACGAAGTATGTTGTCAAGGGGTACTCCAACTAAAACCAAAAAATAGCCAATGTTGTTTGAAGGTTGCGTACAATTCCAAGAGTCAATATTGTTGTGGAGGAAAGGAAGTTGTTAGATCCCCAGCCCAATGTTGCAGTGGTGTAGCTTTCAACCCCAACAAGAAAGTATGCTGTCAAGGGGTGCTCCAATCAAAACCCGCCAATTGTGAATGTTGTTTGAAGGTGGCGTACAATTCCAAGAGTCAGTATTGTTGTGGAGGAAAGGAAGTTGTTAGTTCCCCAGCCCAATGTTGCAGTGGTGTAGCTTTTAATCCCAGTAGCCAAGTATGTTGTCAAGGGATCCTCCAATCAAAACCTCAAAATAGCAAATGTTGCTTGAAGAAAGCTTACAATTTCAAGAGTCAGTATTGTTGTGGTGGAAAGAAAGTTGTTAGTTCCCCAGCCCAATGTTGCAGTGGTGTAGCTTTTAATCCCAGTAGCCAAGTATGTTGTCAAGGGATACTCCAATCAAAACCTCAAAATAGCAAATGTTGCTTGAAGAAAGCTTACAATTCCAAGAGTCAGTATTGTTGTGGTGGAAAGAAAGTTGTTAGTTCCCCAGCCCAATGTTGCAGTGGTGTAGCGTTTAACCCCAACAACCAAGTATGCTGTCAAAGGGTACTCCAAGCAAAACCTCAAAATAGCAAATGTTGTTTGAAGAAAGCTTACAATTCCAAGAGTCAGTATTGTTGTGGAGGAAAGAAAGTTGTTGGTTCCCCAGCCCAATGTTGCAGTGGTGTAGCGTTTAATCCCAGTAGCCATGTATGCTGTCAAGGGGTACTCCAATCAAAACCCAAGAATTGCGAATGTTGTTTGAAGGTGGCGTACAATTCCAAGAGTCAGTATTGTTGTGGAGGAAAGGAAGTTGTTAGTTCCCCAGCCCAATGTTGCAGTGGTGTAGCTTTTAATCCCAGTAGCCAAGTATGTTGTCAAGGGATACTCCAATCAAAACCTCAAAATAGCAAATGTTGCTTGAAGAAAGCTTACAATACCAAGAGTCAGTATTGTTGTGGAGGAAAGGAAGTTGTTAGTTCCCCAGCCCAATGTTGCAGTGGTGTAGCTTTCAACCCCAACAAGAAAGTATGCTGTCAAGGGGTGCTCCAATCAAAACCCGCCAATTGTGAATGTTGTTTGAAGGTGGCGTACAATTCCAAGAGTCAGTATTGTTGTGGAGGAAAGGAAGTTGTTAGTTCCCCAGCCCAATGTTGCAGTGGTGTAGCTTTTAATCCCAGTAGCCAAGTATGTTGTCAAGGGATACTCCAATCAAAACCTCAAAATAGCAAATGTTGCTTGAAGAAAGCTTACAATTCCAAGAGTCAGTATTGTTGTGGTGGAAAGAAAGTTGTTAGTTCCCCAGCCCAATGTTGCAGTGGTGTAGCGTTTAACCCCAACAACCAAGTATGCTGTCAAAGGGTACTCCAAGCAAAACCTCAAAATAGCAAATGTTGTTTGAAGAAAGCTTACAATTCCAAGAGTCAGTATTGTTGTGGAGGAAAGAAAGTTGTTGGTTCCCCAGCCCAATGTTGCAGTGGTGTAGCGTTTAATCCCAGTAGCCATGTATGCTGTCAAGGGGTACTCCAATCAAAACCCAAGAATTGCGAATGTTGTTTGAAGGTGGCGTACAATTCCCAGAGCCAGTATTGTTGTGGTGGAAAGGACGTCGTTAGTTCTAAAGCTCTATGTTGCAGTGGTGTAGCGTTTAACCCCAACAACCAAGTATGCTGTCAAGGGGTACTCCAATCAAAACCTCAAAATAGCAAATGTTGTTTGAAGAAAGCTTACAATTCCAAGAGTCAGTATTGTTGTGGTGGAAAGAAAGTTGTTAGTTCCCCAGCCCAATGTTGCAGTGGTGTAGCGTTTAATCCTAGTTCTAAAATATGCTGTCAAGGGGTACTCCAAAATAAACCAGCTAACGGAAAATGTTGTCTGAAAGTTGCGTACAATTCACAAAGTCAGTTTTGTTGCGGAGGAAAGGTTGTTGTAGATTCGGTTGATGATTGCTGTGCTGGTGTACCAATTGGTGATAGCGAAATATGTTGTGACGAGGTCCTCCAAAACAATGTTCCTAACGGCGAATGCTGTGGGAAGGTAGCGTATGATTCCCACTCTTGTTCCTGTTGTGGCGGAAAGGTGCTTTTGTTTATCGACGGCGAGTGCTGTGGCGGACAGCCACTCACTGACCGCATAACACAGATTTGCTGTGATGATTGCCTCCAACCCCGTCCGCGGTCGAACACGAAGTGCTGCAGGAAGGTCGCTTATGACCCCGAGGATGATTTGTGCTGTGGAGGCAATGTGGTGGTCCCCACTCGCTACCACTGCTGCAACGGCAAGGCGATGGACCCAGACGTGCAGACCTGCTGTGACGGTGTCATACGCAACCGGTTCCCGAACAGCGAATGCTGTGGAAAGTTTATCTTTGATAACAGCCGCCAGCTCTGCTGTGGAGGCCGCGTCACCGACCTCAACAGCTGCTGCAAAGGGGTTCCCTTTAACCCGGCCAAGCAGATCTGCTGCGGCGGCGTCGTGCAGTCTCGCTGCACCAACGCACAGTGTTGTGGATGCTCGGCGTTCGACTCCGACACCCAACAGTGCTGCAACGGAGCCGTTGCCCCCAAGTCTAGCGGGTGCTGCAACGGAGGCAATTGTTAAGAACAACCTCCGGCCATGTGATACGCAATGAAATGTTGTTTATGCTGGTACAATGGAAATAAAGGTGCTAATCGAAATAATGGAAATGTTTTCAGTTTGTTCTTATTGATATCGTGTTCTCCAGTGTTCAGGTAGGCCATGATATCTCCTTTCTTTCTTCTCTATTGTGTATTATATTTATGCTGTTGTTCTTTACCACAGAGCTGCACAATCCTTACAGCACTTACTAACCGGCATTACTAAAACAATACAAAATTCTATCAATCTATCAAACAGTAATTTATTTCAAACATCCAACAGCGCAAATCATATCATTACGTAACGCAACACTATTTCAAGCATATACAAATAAACAATACAGACTTGATGGAAAGGGGGTGAACATAAGTGTGCCATTTATCTACGGTTCACCTTCAACCAGCCACAGTTATGTATGACACAAACACTATATCTTACAAACAATATAATTTACAAATCCATCTCTAATCTGATGCATACATTACAAAATATAATGTTTCATTTTAATTGGTTATTTGTCTACATCTAATACGTAGATAGAAGATGAAATTGATAGATTTTTAAACGCTCATATGCTTATGCAGCTTGTAGATTAAAAACTACTCGGTTATACATTGCAATATGCTTGATACATAATGATCGCTGTCTTAAATGTCGTAGGTCTACGAATTTCAAAATACGTAATTGCTTAAAGAGGGATTGCCTAAAATGTGGATAGCCTAACTTCAGTCGACCTTTCAACCATGATGGCATACAATTTTCTTGACATAGAATATTAATTGGTTGTAAGCTACTTCGTGCATGTACTACTCCATGAATATTACGCAGGATCTTGGATAAGTGTAATCTTATTCAGATCACAGACAAGCCAACAGGCGGAGAAATAAACTAGACGTAATTATCACAAATAATCCTACCAACCTCAATCGAACAAACATAACGCTTATTATTACTAGTGATTTGATAATGACTGTTGGTACAGAGATTTCGGCATAACTCCAGCGAAACTCACCTAGAAATGTTCGTCTTTTTAATAACAAGATTTAACAAGATTGCCATCCAGAAAATTACTCTGGATGGCAGGTGGACAAGGAAGCCTTTTGGCTTATCGAGAGTCCAATACTTTTTATCTACATGTATCCCGCCTTTTTAAGGTGTGTGTCGATTTTATTTTTAAACATATTCACGCTACTAGCACCAACACAATCAGGAGATAATCTGTTCCATTCATTTACAGTCCTTTGTGAGAATGAGAACTTTCTTATATCTAATCTACACTGCTCCTTTACTAATGTAGCTTCATGTCCTCTGGTCCTTCTATTTTTCTTAACTGAGAAAAAAATGTTTCTATCAATATTTTCATAACCATTCAATATTTTAAACACTTCTATGTGATCTCCTCTCAATCTCCTGGTCTCTAATGTTGTTAAACCACATTCTTTTAGGCGTATTTCGTAACTAAGATCCCTCAGATTTGGTATCATTTTAGTCGCTCTCCTCTGTACTCTTTCTAGCATATCTATGTCCTTCTTGCGATATGGCCTCCATGCTTGTATACAATATTCTAAATGAGGCCTCACTATTGTTTTGTACAGCGGTACTATTAATTCTTTTTTCTTATACGCTATATTTCGCCTAATTAATCCAAGCATTTGATTTCCCTTTGACGCTGCAATTCCGCACTGCTCTGAAACCTTCATATCAGCACTAATGGTTAACCCCAAGTCCTTTTCTTTTACAGTAGTACTTAGAACAGTACCCCCCATTTTATATTTTACCTCTTCATTCCCATGACCTGTGTGGAGGCATTTACATTTCCCAAAATTGAACAGCATTTGCCACTTTTCAGACCATTTGATCAACCTATCAAGATCATCTTGTAAATGCTGTCTGTCTCCATCACTTTTAATCCTTCTAAACACTTTTGTATCATCCGCAAATGTTAACACCTTGCTTGTTATATCATCGTCCAAATCGTTGATATATATTAAGAATAATATAGGTCCTAGTACTGATCCCTGTGGTACCCCACTCAATACCGATTTCCAGTTTGAAGCCTCCCCATCAACTACTACACGTTGTCTTCTGTCATTCAGCCATTTTTCTATCCAGTTTATTATACCATTTCCTATGCCATGGGCCTTTAGCTTAAGGAGTAATCTTTGATGTGGTACTTTGTCGAAAGCTTTTTGAAAATCTAAATAGATGATATCTACTGGTGATCCCTCATCTACCCACCTAGTGATGTCTTCCAAAAAACATAACATATTTGTTAAGCATGACCTCGCTTTTAAAAACCCATGTTGAGATGGGTTTATCAAGTTATGTTTAACAAGAAAATCCACCATGTGATCTTTAATTAGTCTTTCTAATAATTTGCAAATCACTGATGTTAAACTCACTGGTCTATAGTTCTCTGACTTGTTTCTCGAACCTTTTTTAAATAACGGTATAATGTTTGCCTCTTTCCATTCTAAAGGAACCACTCCCTCTTCTAATGACAAATTGAAAACTGTTGCAAGCGGTACGCTAATTTGTTCTACAATTTCCAATAGTAGTTTGGGCGGAATCCCGTCCACTCCAGGTGATTTATTATCCTTCATAGCCCTTATTTTCTTAGCTACCATTTCCGAGGTTACAACTAACTGTCCTAAATAGTCTGAATCTGCCCCCTTGAACTTAGCCTCTGGTACTGGCAGTGAACTAATATCTTCCCTGGTAAACACTGAACTAAAATACTCATTCAGGTCTTCTGCCATTAAGAATCCCTCTGATATTGTATTTCCAGCACTATCTTCTAGAGGACCGACCTTATCCTGAACTTTCTGTTTGCTTCGAATATACGCATAAAAACTCTTACTGTCATGTTTTATATTACTAGCTAATTTTTTTTCATAGCTTCTCTTTGAATTTCTAATTTCAGCTGTAGCTTGATTAAGTGCTTCTTTATAAATGTTGTAGTCTTCATCATTTCCAGTACATCTATATGACTTCCACATCATTTGTTTATACTTAATTTTTCTAATGGCTTCTTTCGATAAGTGTTTCTTTTTAGACCGTTTCCCTTGTTTTTTGAAAGGTACAAATTTATCGACTATGCACTTAATTTCACTATTTAAGATATTCCAGCATTCGGTTGCTGTCTTATTCTTCAGAAGTCAGACTAGGACAAGTGTAGGTAGCATTTGACAAATGTGAAGACAGATCTTCAAAGAAGTTGTGAACAAAACAATGCAAACATGATTATGTGTATACGTTGGGATAACAGTACCAAAGATGTTGGTTTATACATACCATCAATAATGCTTAGACGTAAGGACGGACACCCTTGGATTACCACCAAAAATGACAAACCCTATGCTAATCAACCCTATCCCATCAACTGAAGATAGACAACAAGGATATGCTTATGCAGAGATTCTAGACCTACATGAGACACTGCCGCACAAATGACACAGGCAAATCACCCCTAAAATAACCAGGTAGCCCACTTTCAAATCCTAAAATCAAAGTACAGATCCTAAATTAACAATTTCAACCAGACTCTACAAATTACTCATCTCTACAAACAACTGAATTACCCATTTCAATATTTCCAGAAATGCCAGAAATTGAAATGACATACTTTGATTTATGAAAACTACTGCACAATATTACGTCCATTCACACGTTATGTGTGTTTATTTTAAATTTGTACTTTGTATATAAGCACATAGTTCGTTTTCCCCTGCCATACCGCCTGTGTCCGCAGCATGTTTAAAAATATGCACAAAACAGAGAGAGAGAGAGAGAAAGAAATAAAGAAAGAAAGAACGAAGAAAAACCTGACCTGAAATTCTACATAAACAAAACATTGTTGAAATGTATACCAATAGACGAAAAACCAAGAATGACTCATGGAACTTCTGATTTTCATATCTCCAGCTATAGAATGCGTGTTCCTTTTCTAAGATGCAACAGACCCATTCACGACTTCAGCGCTGATGGAATAAAGACACCTGTAACATTTCTGATATGGTTGACTCTTGATGTACGGCTTCTCCCCAACGATGGCAGTAGTTTCGAGACACACATGGCGTTACCGATTTGTTTTGTGTCTCAAAATATACGTCACCGTGTTTTGACCTGTATCAATATCGTTCGAGTCGGTGGCTTCCCAGAGCAACAATGCAAAACGTATGTATGCATGTATGGGGCAGACATGTTTAAAAAAAATTATTCGGGCAATGCTGAATAAAAGGTTATTTCATATAAATTAACCACTTTTAGTTTACTGTGCGTTGTTCTTTTAACTCTTGCTACGGGACACATGACAGGCTAATTTATAGATACCTTTACAAATGCATTCCCCTGAGTCTTAGTAACGAGACAACTGATGTTGTCATTTGTCCTGTTGACCTTTAATGACATTGAATATAGGTGTGATGTATTGTTTTCGCCTAATACTCGCTACTTTGTACAGTGGGGGTAATGTTTTCGCCAGGAAATCAATATCTCTCCCCGTCAAGAGGAGCCAAATGGCTCCAAGTGATCAGGAGTAACGTTTACTCCTGTCTCAAAATTATTAGTTTATTTGACGAAAGCTTTACAGCCTAGTGTTATATTATGTATTGTAGGAACAAAGATGTGCTCTAGAAGAGTAATTGCATTCCAAATAAGGTCGGAATAACAGTATAGGGTGGACATGCGTCGGGATTTCAATAAGAGCATAGAGTAGAGGGCGGAATAAGGGTGTAGGGCGGAAATATTCGGGAACTATAATAAAAGTACAGTTTGGAATAATAGTATAAGCCAGTAGTACGGCGGAATTAATTTGCAATGTGCGTATTCATAATTTTAATTGGGGTATTTTTGCAATGCAACAACATATTTATAAGCAAACAGGAGTTGCCTACATCAAACAAACAATAATACTATATGTATCGAGATCGTAATTATCGAGATTGTAATTATATCGATTCGATTAGATTCGCCTGGAGAAACTAGGTCAGTGGGACCAATCCGGCGTGGATCAACCGGCGAGGTATTTGTAAGATTACCGAAATGTAAAACCTAATAAAACCGAACCCAATGAAGGCATAACAAGTGTCCGTTATGCTAGACATAGATGGCGTCAGAAGTGGGATGATCTTTCTGATTACTTCTTCACTCTCCATGCGAACGAGTTCAGCTTCTACCTTTGGTAGTAGAGGTATTGGTACTCTGCGTGGTGCCACCACGTTGTACGGTTGTGCATCTGGATCAAGCACGATCTTTACCGGGCTTGGTTATCATGGTACCCATCTCTCCGAAGACCTCATTCAACGCATCAATGCGTGCAACGAGATTCAATTATGTCGCGACAGACCGACTTAGGAGGTTGCGCTGAACAGCCGGACCTACGATAACAAACACGTCACACACACACGATTTGCCCTTCACTGTCAACGTTGTTTCGAAGTATCCTCGACAGTTGAGGTTGCCACCTGAGAAAATAATCCGCGATTAAATCGTCATAGGTCTCTATTCAAACAGTGTGAGACAGAAATTGCTGTACGAAGGAACGCTAACGATGGCAAATGCGGTAGCTATATGCAGGAACAACGAAATCACCGACAAATACACTGAAAACATGCGTGCAGAAACGAGTGCTGACTCAGTATATCAGGCTGCCAAAAGTCAGAGAAAACCCAAAGCTAATTTTGGTAAGAGAGACTTTAGACGAGAATTTAGAACTCCACAGACTGTAGCATCTATTTCTGGATGTTTAATCTACTTTCCTGAGGTTTAATTTTATAAATGAGGAAGGTCAAGCCAGTAGATAGACATATTGTTAACCAACCGCCTTAGTTACGTAATTACAGCAACTCGGTTGCAGATGCGCTCAGTGAAGCGTGGTATTCTGTTGCTAGTGTTTCTAGGCAAGCAGGTGGTTTCACCGTAATCGTAGAGAGGGTGTTCCACAATGCCTAGTTTGACTAGTACTTTGCATCAGCCAATAGAAATGATGGAAACCTGTCATATGATGTGTAATTAGGTCTGCTTATATAAACGTTTGTTGTACGCATTTCGCTATCTGGGCGCTGGCGAAGGACTGGGACAGATCCAGGGTTGAACTAGACAGGTTGCCCTGCTGCCAAGAGAATGGCAAGGAAAGTCGTAAAGCGTGGCGGGAATCGTTAACGTGGGTTACGTTCCCAAGCTTTTGTGTGTGTATTATTCAGTGTCCAGAGTGACTATTCGATCGAACTTCGAAGAAACCATGCCGCCACGTCAGCAGTACTTTGAGACAACGTTCCGGTCGGCCCCAACGTATTTGCGTCGATGAGCGATAATCGCGACGCGCTCACCCAGCACGGGCCATCCTCGAACAGCGGTCTCACAGCGATATCGTCAGAAAGCTTGACCGAATGCGACTCGTAGCGGCCGGCGGTAAACGTATTCTGCCAGGCGTCGTCATTCGCGCGAACCCGTTCATCCGACTTCTCGATCGTTTGCGACAAAACAAGACCTCTCGTTCGAATTCGTAGCGGCCGGCGGTAAGCGTCTACTGCCCGGCTTCGTCTTTCAGTTGAACGTATTCAACTGACTTCGCAATCGTTTGCGACCGTGCGATCATTGAACGGACGCGACTCGAGAATTCGCGGCGTACGACGGCAATCGTCAAGTGCCCGGCATCATCACTCGTGCTCCCGAGATACACCGTTCTAACTGTGTTCTGAGCTCGGCGTGTTGACTTCAACAAACGTTCGTATATATTCGAGATGGGACTAGCCCAGTATAAATGTTTATTTTCTGATTGAACGTATCTATTATTTGCTGTATTATGATTAGTAGTTATCTGTGGGTTTTGAAGTGAGGTATTATTACCCATGAAGTATTCACATATATATAAATATATGTGTGTGTTGTAACATATTGCTATAATGAGAGTCCGCGAGGACTAGCTTATACTGTGTATTTATATTATGGGAGTTATTCTTAGATAACACTTGGCGCCTAGTGTATGGTCGTGTAGCGGTATAATCCACCTTAGAAAGGAAGTGGAATTTGATAATCGAAAGATTCAGTGTTATTGTTTATTATGTTCTATTAAGATTTGGTTACGGGATTTCTTTATTCTGTTTATTTTGTTAATCGAGATATTTACCAAAAGGAAGATATCTTGTAATAAAGTTTATTAAATTTTCCTCGTTCTTTGTTGCTTGTTCACGATAACCGTTCTTTCTCATATGCGTTGACCTTGATATATAAGAACCCTACTAGACTGAGCCATCTAGTGTACGGAGACCTCGCTAATCCGTGACACAGACTCAAACGACATGTCACAACTGTGGTAAACAACATGCTGCCAACAAGTGCCCTGCTTACTACCAGACGTGCAAGAAGTGTTCAAAGAAGGGACATTTTGCAGCTATGTGTAGATCATCGAGAATAGCAGAAGTTTCTCAACAGGCATCTCAACAATAGCGGCAATTTTCGCACTATCAGGCAGCATGCCATGCTTGGATATCTAATGTCCTAGAAAGATCATCTCACTTTGTCTGAATTCGCATTTCTTTCTATTCAGTTTCATCCAAGCATGGCATGTTGCCTGATAGTGCAAAAATTGCCGCTATTGTTGAGATGCCTGTTCCAACATGCGTTACTGAACTGAGGAGATTCCTGGGAATTACAAATTACCTGGGCCTATATGCACCGAACCTCAGCACCGTGCTACATCCACTCAACGAACTACTAAAGATGGACACTGAGTGGAACTGGAGTGTTGCTCAGCAGCAAGCGTTTGGCAAAAGCAAGGAACTGATTGCAGATGCTCCATGTCTGACGTTCTACGACCAAAAGAAGCCAACTACTGTTAGTGCCGATGCAAGCAGTTACTGCATTGGTGGTGTCCTGCTCCAGCAAACGGAAGATTTGCAGTGGAAGCCAGTCGCATTCTGTTCACGAACACTCACAGAGAGTGAGAAGCGTTATGCCCAGATCGAGAAAGAATGCTTATCAGTGGTCTGGGCTTGTGAGCGGTTTGACTGCTATCTGCGTGGACTACCAAGAGTGGTAGTGTTGACTGACCACAAACCACTGATACCGATCACCAACGAGAAGGATCTTGACAGAAGCCCACTCAGATGCCAGCGATTGCTGATGCGGCTAATGAAGTACAGTGTGACAGCCGAACACAGAGCCGGAAAGACGCTCATTGTGGCAGACGCTCTTTCACGGGCTCCAGTCAACAAACACGGGCCAGAAGTTGCAAGCTTACAAGCAGGTGTAACGGAATATGTGGCTTCCGTCGAGAGTAGCTGGCCTGCTACAAATCGCAAACTAGAGGACATACGGAGAGCTACTGAAGAAGATGCAGAACTCCAACAGGTACTGAAATACATCCGAGACGGTTGGCCATCTAGCATCCCTGACAACGTTGCGTCATATGCTATCGCAAAAGAACAATTAAGAGTTCATGCTGGACTGATCGTGTTCGAGAATCGTATCGTGATGCCGCAATCGTAACGAGAAGACACGCTGAAGAAACTCTGCATTTCTGCAACCTAGGGTTGCAGAAATGCAGAGAACGTGCAAAGTTGGCAGTGTGGTGGCCCAATATCGGACAGCAACTACAGCAAATGATCATCAATTGCGAATACTGCCAGGAGAACAAACGTAAGCACGAGCCTCTCATGCCAACTCAACTACCATTGCGGCCATGGCAAAAGGTAGCCTGCGACATATGTGATCTAGATGGAAAGAGTTATTTAATCATCGTTGATTATTACTCGCGGTATCTTGAGATCATACCATTCACAAGTATCACCAGTGCGATGGTGATCGGCAAACTGAAGATGACATTCGCACAATTTGGCATACCAGATGAGTTGACCAGTGATAACGGAACACAGTTCAGCTCATATGAGTTCAGCAGGTTCGCATGTGAGTACGGTTTCAAGCACATCACGACAAGTCCGCATTTTCCACAAGCAAATGGGGAAGCAGAGCGTGCTGTGAGAACCGCCAAATCCATACTCATGGGTAGACAGATTCAAACTAGACTGCCTACATTACCGGACAACCTGTCTCCAAATTGACCAAGTGATGCCACTGTTCGTGAAAGAGATGTCCATTACAAGGTGGTGAACAAGTCTAACTACGACAAACGAAAGGGTGCACAGCCTCTCAGCGACTTATCACCAGGACAGCGAGTCCGTTGGAAACGGCAACCCAACGAGAGAGGATGGAGATCGCAAGGTGTGATTAGCTCCAAAGCGGATGGACTAAGATCATATTATGTGCAAAAGCCCCATGGACAATATCTACGTAACCGACAACACATAATGCCCATCCCGAACATCACGTCGGACACTAGTGTTACGAATGGTACAGCTGGTCAGACGGGTCGGACTCCATCAACAGTCGACTCGCCAGCTACACCAGATCAACAACTTGCTACACGAACAGATGCACCGTCATCTGACTGTGACAATCCAGGTGTGACTACACCAAACACTGACACGCGTGACAGTCTACGTATAATCCGATCAAGACGTGTAGTTGTGACTCCATTTCGTTACAGGCAGTCATAGAATCGTAATCTGTTGAGAGACAATTATGTTGAACAGTTTGATAAACCACTCATGTGTGTTTTGGATTCAGCATAGTCTCTGTAGATGTCTTCGCCTTAGAAGGGGAGATGTATCGAGATCGTAATTATCGAGATTGTAATTGTATCGATTCGATTAGATACGCCTG
The DNA here is from genome assembly GCA_020002185.1 of Paraescarpia echinospica. Lineage (NCBI taxonomy): Eukaryota > Metazoa > Annelida > Polychaeta > Sabellida > Siboglinidae > Paraescarpia > Paraescarpia echinospica. Next base: position 3,761,822 of record CM034536.1, on the reverse strand, counting down.
GAGAAACTAGGTCAGTGGGACCAATCCGGCGTGGATCAACCGGCGAGGTATTTGTAAGATTGCCGAAATGTAAAACCTAATAAAACCGAACCCAATGAAGGCATAACAAGTGTCCGTTATGCTAGACATACACTATATATTAAATCAAACGTGGAAACAAAACTCCAGACTAACATAACATTCCATTTAGTTTGTCTCAGTGGTTAGTAGTTTAACACTAAGTGACATCTGTTGAAAACAATGCAACAACATATTCAAGCAGTACGTGTCTACATAAAAAACGTACTCACCAGTAATATAATTAAATAGTCCTAAATCAAACATGTAATTGTAAACAAATTCCAAAAAAATTATTTGACTGTGTCAAACATATTATTATTGTAGATTCTGCTGTTCCAATCGCATCTCCGCCTTTATATGTTACCATTATTACATTAGCACCTACATTGTAGCGAATGAAATATACATATAATTGTTAGTATTACATTAATAGAAACAATGCCAAATTCTGCGGGATACTCTTTAAGATAATGTAGTTAATTCCACCAAGCCTGCTACCCATAAATAAATAAATGGAGTGATCCACTATGGCTCGTTTACCACGTAGCTCTGCCACGTAGCATCGTGGTCACTACTGCAGTAAGGGTTGTCTGGTGACGTTGCGCTACATGAATTGGTCGCGTCGCAAATTTGCCCGCGAAAAGTCGTTAATCATGTTTTATCGCCCAATTCAATTTATTCGCAATCTACCAGCCACAATACTAACGTCCTGACAACAACATGATCCCAATAAAACAAAACAAACCTTTATATTTAGCAGCTCTTTTTATGCATACGTGCATTTTTTTTCAATTTGTTAGTGAAAAGATCGCCTACCTGTCACGATTGGCGTGGTAACCGGCGTAAACAGCGTCGCCGCAAGGACGAAGAGCACTGCGCGTTCGGCTTCGTCGATTCGCCGGCAAGAATAACTTTTATATATACATATTTCTTAGAATATTGTATCGGTGATGCAAATAAATACATGTAGTGCCTAATAAAAACGTACAGGGTGGAACTAACAACAGTAAATAACCGTAGACCCAAATAAAAAACATAGGGTGGAACTGCCAACATTAAATAAGCCTACAGACCCCGAATAAGATCTATAGGCTGGCATTTGTAATGTAATAGTAGGTGTGGAAGACTGTTTTGACCACGAAATCAATGTTTTAACCCACATAACGGTGCAGAATCACACAATGTGACCTTTGGTAATATACCAAAAGGTGCTGCAATAACAAACAAAAACAAATTGATTTGCCTATAGCTTTGCACCTGTGTCTTAATACATATCTTAATTATTTTAAGGACATATTTTACTGGTGAAATGTTTTTGTCAGGAAATCAATATTGCACTTGTAAAGTGACACCGAAAGGTACTAAATGACCAGAACAATTTGTTTTATATAATCGAAGAGCGAAAACGGTGTTATGGCAGGATTATGGGAAAGGATTTTGAAACATATGAATAGAACAAGACAGTGCTCCAGCCAGTGCGGATCTCTTGCTGTCTTCGCTGCAGGAGTTCATCACGACCGCAGTTCGACCTGTTTGAATGCCGAGTTCACATACAACCTGCAGTCATAGACACAACGCACCACGCTTGCGACTGCACGAACGACACTGAATTTTGTTCACAATTGTCGACACGTATCAGTTCGTACAGAGTATACTAATTATCTGAGCCCTTCCACAAATTAGTACTTTAAAATGTCGGCAATGTCCAGATTTAATGTCGTGTAGGTATGTAATAGTTTTCAGACAAGGCACATGCACAGGGCGCACAGCAACCGTGATTGTCATGTTTACAATCATTATTGTTATGCAATTCACATGCGACCGACATTATATAATTGATATCCGCGCCTTGACTACCTCCCAAGTATCTATGAAAACAGATAAAAGTCCAGAATTATGAATAGTAGAGTAGCGAGTTGCCGAAAAGCCAGTTGGTGCATGCCTACCAATACGACCTGAAGAAAACTGACAGATGAACTCGTGCAATTTGCATCTTTGCTGAGCACCCCAGTATTAAAACAAGCGTGCAACATTAACAAAAAATATAGCAGAGAACATGCTTGTCAAACCTCCTTGTCAAACGCAATTTGTCGCTGAAGAGGATGAACGTCAGTCGTGTGCGACATTTTTCGAACACTTGTCGTTTTGTCCATTATTGACGACTTCTGGCATTGAAAATATTTTTGATGTAGACTAGCTAGGCCAATATGACTATGTTTTGAATTCTAGGATTGATCTTAAATTATTTCTCAATCCCGCAAAGGGCAATACCGCATTACCGTAAGGGGAAACAGGGCACGTTCCACAGTGGTGCGAGCTCCAGGTGACCCAACTCAAAAAATAACATTAAAAATCCTGTAAATTGATAAATAATTTAAGAGACACCTTTTTTGAAACGTAGCTCTATAGGCATAACTAGTATGTATCCAAAATACCACCTTTCGGCATTTTCGTAGCGTAAAGTCGTTAATAATGGACGGAATACGAACACACACGCGCACATGCAAAGGCACACAAGTACACATAAAGAACAAGAACTCAGAACGTAGACTAAATGTATTTAACCTGCAAAGACATAGAGTCGAGTAATTTAAATAATAATACGTTCGTGGATATTGCCATTAAGACATAATAATGCTGCCACCATTGGAACCCTGTGCACACGCACTCGCAAACACACGCACACACGCACACAAGCACGCACACACAAACACACACGCACATACACACACATACGCATACAGCCAAAAACACACACACAAGCACACGCGAAAACACGCACAGACACATATAAACACACGCACACTCACGCACACACACACACACACACACACACACACACACACACACACACACACACACACACTCACTTGAACAACAATTGCTCCACCAAACTAATATAATATGTATTGTTTAAATGTAATTATAGGAACTCTTCTATAGTCAATCCTATCGAGTAACTTCAGTAGTACAGAATTATTCAATTGACTGGGTTACTCGTTAAACGGTCACACTATTATTGACCGTCGGAAATATCCGGGACAATAAATTATACTATTCTAATTTGAGAAGTCAATGGCGCCTGTCACTCCCTAGCGCGGCCACTACACACGTGCACTGAGCTATGACGCTTGCGACAGATGTACAAAAACATAGTTGCGAAAGTTGTAAACACTACAGGTGTGATCGTAGGCGTGGGCAGTGAACCAACGCCGTGCACAAAACACCGTCTGATTGGAAGCTAGATCTCACGCACTTCAGCTCGGTCTCATAATGTTGATTATGTTACAATAAACATAATCACAAGGGTTTATTTGCGATCTTGTGTAGCGTTATTATTATATACACACAACCCACGCTTGGCACGTAATGATGTTGTCTCGGTGACACGGCTGGCAGGCACAATAAAACAAATCGTGGAAAAGCCCACCAGTTCATACACAGCAGGGATGGTAAAAGGTGACTAACGCCGCGCGTACAGAATGCTGTTCGCAAACTGGGTCAAATGACGCACCGCTGTAACATCCTGGTCTCACAGTAGGAGTAAACATGCGCGTGTTGAACATCCGTTAACATAACTCGCTTACCGCAGGTGCGTGAACATCGTAGTTGTTAAAAGACTCGAAGAAAGCATGATTACGAATAAAATGTGGACAGTAGCAACGGTGACTGTGTGTATTGTAGGTGTTGCAGGTAAGTTAGCCATGTCTTTTCACAAGAATATATACATACAGTATACCTCCAACTCTCCATGAAATACGGGAGGTATATCTCCTGATCTCCCAGATATTCTAAGAACATTTTCCACAACACCCCCCCCCACCCCCGCTCCCTGAAGAGAAGCTGTAAAATTTTAAGTTACGGCGGCGCGGCGGCAAAAAATACGGAAAAAATGCGGCGCGGCAGCGAACAATTTTTCAACGGACAGCGCGACGAGACAGCGCGTCACGGGAAGCGTGCTGAACCGCTCATGAATCTCCCGGATGTCAACAAAAAACATTGACAGGTATATACAAGTCACATGAATGTCACCGGACGAGACAGGAGAGATGATGCTGGCTACTACTGTGCCATGAGGCATACACTGAATTATCGACGTCGTAACGTGGGTGTATAACTGGCCGTGTTAGCCAATCTTTCGAGAACCTTCTATATGTCAGCGGTTCTTTGATTAATTTACCTGTACCTTTGCCGGACGTGTAATGGCAGATATTTTCATGAATTGCCGTTTAATTTGAGACAGTACCTTCAATCAAGGGACGAGAACAATAACTGGAGCGAAGTCATCTAATATGGTTTCCACATACACGGGCACACGCACACACATGCACGCACGCACACAAACCACACACCATACACGCACACACTCACACACACACACACACACACATACACACGCACACACCACACACCACACGCGCGCACACAAACACGCACACAAACCATACACCACACACACACACACACACACACACACACACACACACACACACACACACACACACACACACACACACACACACACACACACACACACACAGTGCACCATTTCAGTGTCAATATCCAGAAAACCTTGAATGCCTATTTTGACCAATAAAAGTAATTGTTTAACGAGTGCGTTTCAACTAACACGGATTCTTTATGCACGTTGATTCCAAATCTGCAGTCATTTGAACATTTTATTGATGGATCAATAAATCCATACCAGTGGCATTGTTTATTTTTAAACTCCCAAAAGTAGTTCCCACATTTACATTTATTTAATCGATTTTATTTATTTAGCTGACTGGGAAGATGGTCACACACCACGATCGTGGAGCAATTGGAGACGAGACCACACACCGCCATCTTGGAGCAATTGGGGTCGTGATCACACACCGCCATCTTGGAGCAATTGGGGTCGTGATCACACACCGCCATCTTGGAGCAATTGGGGTCCTGATCACGTACCGCCATCTTGGAGCAATTGGGGGAGAACTGACTGGACGACATGGCGTGAGCAACACTTCCCAGAACAGGTATACAAGGCATGCAAACCATGGCATTTTCTCATACAAACTGACCGACATCAACACCCCCCCTTTCAGTTACACCTAGACCTGTTTATACACATACCACCAGTGCATCGTCCTTTCCCAATATGCACGAATTATAATTCGGGTTTGTAGTGCAGTACCATTATTTCATTGCCTTTTCATTTCTTTAACACACGCACGCACGAACGCATGCAAGCTCGGCCGCCCGCTCCCTCGCCCGCACTCACGCACACGTAGCATGCGCGCACGCGAACACACACACACACACGCAGTCACGCAGACACGCTATCACGCTATCACGCTGCCACGCTGTCACGCTGTCACGCTGTCACGCAGTCATTAGCGTTACATTTGTTTTATTTGGCAACATACCTTGAATACAATCAAATCATCGTTGAACACGAATTATTATCTTTATTGTATGTAAACCAAAACGTCCATACACTGATTCACCCTGGCTACCACAAGGTAGAACTTTGGTTACAAAGACAATCGATCTATAGGGTTCGTTTAACGCTTCTACTGCGGATTTACTCCAAAATATGTTTCGCAGGTACAAATCATTATCAGTCTAATAGTAAAATAATTTATGTGCAACAACATTGCATTAACAAAATAATTTTCTACAGGCCTCTCCAACTGGACGGTATAGGGAAGGACACGGGAATGGTACGTACTAGTTTGGACACTGATATAATATTACAACCCTGGAGTTACCCTGGAAATTTATAATTTCGTTGAACACCCACCCGCCCTCCAATGTGTGATTTTTGATACTATATTTTTAGCTAAATCTTAAGCTAATACTTTCAAAACCTAAGCCACCGTTTTAAGAACTACAGTACATTTTAGTATTGATTTTTTAAATACACACCTATGAAGTTCGATCTCAATACAACCTTTCGGCAACCGTCGGCAGTCTTCATAGGGAACTGTGTTTGGTCTCTGTTCATCGTTGGTGGAGCCAGATTGCCTCCTTAATCCAGCGCGCGCATTTGTCCGTCTCTCTCACTCCACCACTTTCCCAGTCTATGTCAGCATCATCTGTTTCAGCCGACTTGTGCTCTGTTGTTGTTGACTCTTCTTTTTCTCCAGTGATCCGTCCGGTTGTGATGGTCTCAAACTCTTTCTTATGTTCCTCGAGTCCCGTACCAAAGGTGTTCCCTGTTTCCCCAATGTAGGTGTTGTTACAGGGGATTTGGTACACACAGTCTGTTTTCGTGCTGTCTTTCACTGTCTTTCTCTTTGTCTTTAGGAAATACTAATATTTCCTCATCCCTATGTGTTGTCTTACAGCCGACGCTATGTTATGGTATTTCAGCATGCGCTGTGTCGGTATTGAGACCATACATTTGGGTTTGTGTGCGTTCTTCTTTCCCTTCTTCTTTCCCTTCTGGCTTTGTTGTTGATTCCTCATCTTCCTTATAGTTCAACGTGAGTACTCGCACTGCTGTGGTGCCTTGGTGATGTGCTCCACCTATTTATCTCTGTCTTCTGGCTCTGTTATGATATTGTTGCATAAATCCAGTAAGGTTTTGATAACACCATGTTTCTGATGTAGCTGATGGTGTGAACTAAAGTTTAGATTCTGGTTTATGTTGGTCTTTTTCCGACACACCAGGGGTTAGACCGTTCAATCTTCCTTCTGTGCCATCAGCGTGTCTAAGAACGGCAGCAAATCTCGCTCTCTCTTTGTATGTGAACTTTTCTTTGCCTGTTGCATTTTTGGTGTTGAGGTGATATACAACAGTAGGTGTTCACACCCCTTCTTCACGACTTCCATTACGTCATCCACGTATTGCCTCCATAGTCTGGGCTGGCAAGTTCCTGGAGCTGTGACGATGGCTTGTTGTTCCGTCCATTCCATAAATATATTGGCTATCATCATATCGATCTTGTATAGTACCCAGCTGGTTTAAAAGGTTTTCTGATTTGCGGATTTTAAGGGAACAATACATCATTGGTACATTATCCGCTATAGGCTACAGGCGCGTGTACTGATTCTCTTTGATCTCGTTACCCTCCTTCAGTTTCGTTATGATGGATACAATCCTTTTAAATACTAACTGGTTGCTCGCCACGCCATCTGGCGAGCAGAGGAAAAACAGTTCTTGATGAAGACGGCCGACGGTGGTCGAAACGCCGAAGTGAGTTCCATCTTCACATTGTGTATTAAGAAAACATCAATATTAAATTAGACTTCTAATTTGATGAACATTTAACGAATATAGAATATTTCCTGGAGAGTTGTATGTCAGTATGCCCCTACGTGAATGTACTACCATCTAAATAAATATTTGGCTAGGTATTTACAGTGTTAGTGAGGACATCTTCATTCTTATACCGCTAGTAATCAAAAAAAATTCAAGAATGTCTTGTTAAAAATAACGTGTGTGTGTGTGTTTGTTTGTATGTGTGTGTGCGCGCGTGTGTGGGTTTGTGCGTGTGTGCGTGCGTGCGTGCGTGTGTGGCGTGCGTGTGTGTGTCTGTGTGTGTGGAGGTGAGTGTGTGTGTGTGTGTGTTTGCGTGTGTGTGTGTGTGTGTGTGTGTGTGTGTGTGTGTGTGTGTGTGTGTGTGTGTGTGTGTGTGTGTGTGTGTGTGTGTGTGTGTGTGTGTGTGTGTTTATACACATAGTATTCGTGTGCGGGCGCGTTCAGGTTTCTGCAGCTTAAATCCCTCGCAAGACCACTTGATACAAGAAGACACCAACTGAAACGATACTATTTGTGCATCTAGTTCTGGTGTTTCAGTTGGCTTGATAATTGGCTGTACTGTACCGTTTCTGCTGGTGATTGTCATTATCGTCTGCATTTCATTGTGTATGGCCAAGAGAAAAGCCACAACATCGTCAATCCGTAAGTCAAATGTATATGTGCGAAAGCGTTCTGCTTCTGGTTTTCAGTATTTTGCTTACATTCGCGCCGTCGTGTAGTAAACAACTATAATGTTTAACTTATATCGGCCACTGGGCTACCACTTGTCGTACGTCACACAAATTGTGTGTGTGTGTGTGTGTATGTGTGTGTGTGTGTGTGTGTGTGTGTGTGTGTGTGTGTGTGTGTGTGTGTGTGTGTGTGTGTGTGTGTGTGTGTGTGTGTGTGTGTGTGTGTGTGTGTGTGTGCGTTTGTGCGTGCATGCCAGCGTTCGAAACATACGCTCTCCCGGTGATCACTAGCCACCTATGTTACCGTCGGATCAGTAACTTTTTTGAGTTACTGGTCCGTGTGACCAGCTACTTTTCCGGGGAAACTGCAGTAGATTCCATATGCATACATCAGCTTAAAGTCAAAATTTGTCACCGGAAGACACTATTTACAACAACAAAAATTGTTTAAAATCATGCGTTTTACAATCATTATTGGCCAATTTCCTTTATCGCAAAACGACGCGTACATGAAACACACATTATTGTGATTCTTATAGTCAAAAAAGCACATGAAACGAACGAACAATAACCTAGGTTGAGAAGTGTTTGCATGTGCTGTCTATCAGCTATTAACCCTGGTCAGCATGGTCAAGTTATACTGTTATGTTTTTAATTGCCAACAAGTATGCTTAGAGGATAACTCTTATCTAACACATATGTATTACATGAATATCAGCTGGCAATACAGTTGTACATTTGTCTATGTATTGTTTTGCAGGCTGTTTGCGCTCGCACACTGTGCCGTTGTTTAAAATTGCGGACCAGTAACCTTTTGATGTTGCTGGTCCGGCTGACCAGCACCTTTTCGGGATAAAGGTCGGACGCTGGTGCATGTGTGCGTGTGTGCGCGCGTGTGCTTAGTTTCAACGAGTGATTGCTCACATGCTCGCACCTACGAATGCACACACGCACGCAAACAAACACACAAACACAAGCACGTAGATGAGCACGAACACATACACACGTCACAGTGAAACGCGCACGCGAACACACGCTCTCGTCACAGTGAATACTAACTGCAAGTTACTTTGTTTCAGAAAACGGCCACACAATGACTACATTAGCTCATGTCGATTTCACCCAAAGTACTGGTAAATATTCCTGTTCTACACCGACTACAAGTATCTTATTTGTTTCAGTTATGTATTATTTTTGCTGGAGTGATGTGTTTGTCTACGTATAGTCGAACTTGCGTATTCAGGTAGATTAACGTTTTCCTCTTAGACAGCTTGAACCTCGAGTGCCACACTCTCACGACTCCTAGATTAGGACGTAATAACTATATAATTTCAAAATACCCCATTTATGTAAAAATTCTCAACATTTATGAGGTAATTCAGTTGTTCGGAATGTAAAACGTAATGTGCACGTAATACGTAAAACGTAACTTATCAATCGCACTAACCACGCGCGCGCTGGAAATACTTCGAGAAAACGGCCCCTGCGTCAAGGACTTGGCAACATTAAGTGACACCATATGCTTTTGTGTAACCTCATGCCAGCAGCATAGCAATATGAATATTATTTAACAATTCTACACTACAACGACTAGGGCCTATCGATGGATGTGTACTTAATTTTCTCTTCTATCCGACCACTGTCATTTTGAGAAAAAAAACAACGAGTAACTGCGAGCTCGTTATGGTGTTTATGTAACAATTCTGTGTGTATTTTAACATTTGGTAAGTACTACTATCACGACTATCACCTACCAATGCATCCCTTCCGGGGACGGGAATTTTCGTAGCATTATTAATGATGGTTGGTCGCAATTGCAATATTGTATATATTATTATTATACAGATCGTGTATCGTTTATTTTACACATTTTCTGTAGTTAGTATAAATTGACATGTGAACTGTGCATTATTAGATGCATATGCTTTAGCATTAACGACTGGCCAAGCATTATTACACGTTTGAACAACTTAAGATATGATAAGTGTTTCTTTATGTTTGTAATTCTGCTTCACTGAGACATATTTAGGCAGCCAATGTGTTATAATAGCTGCAGTTTATACTGTGTATCCTGATTTAAGATAAAAGGAATGATCGTATTGTGTGTGTATGTGTGAGTGTGTGTGTGTGTGTGTGTGTGTTTGTGTGTGTGTGCGTGCGTGCGTGCGTGCGTGCGTGCATGCGTGTGAGCCTGTGTACGTATTAATATGTTGTGTTTGGATCATATTTAATGACACACAATCCTGGCCCGTGTTTAGTTCCGTCAGCCCCGCCTCTTGCTCCGACTGCGCCTCACAGCCAGAGTGAAAGAGGTACTTCCTCCGGACCCCCAGATCTCTCTCCATACTCCACGGATGATCCCCCTCCATACTCCGCAGGTAATACAATACTGGATGCAAGAAGTGTGCCGAAATATTGTACATTTCAAATTGATGTCATGTAAATCTAAGGAGTAATTCATTACTGTACAGGCTGGGACTTATTCTCCAGAAATAATCCAACACAAAGACAAAGTTTTGATACGTATAGAAGACATGTTTCACTTGCTACGAAAACGCAAAATAATAAATAAGTTGAACAACATGCCATCATCTAATGAGCAATTGAAGCCCGTATCATGCGAGGCAGACCAAAACTGCAGAACATCAATAGGCTGAATTCATGGATAAAAATACCACAATTTGACAGACAGAAATGTACAGAAAATCGCGATGGTCAACGTCATAATATGTGACATATAAAGGGACGCGGCAATGCAGTGCTAGTACACAGTTCTTCGTTCCAACCCAGGATATCATGCATGGTATATTTGGTTTAAAACTCAGGCTTTCAACATTCGGGAATGTGCACAGCAACTGGGTAATCACGTTCATGTCTCGTTACTTTGAACCACCATAAAACAACCATTAATGACGTTGTGCACACCTTCAACATATCGGTTAACAGAACGTTGTCGGGTAATTGAAACAAAATAAAAACCAAGATGCATAAAAAGGAGAGGAGAGGTTAGACACTCATTGGAACATTGTACGATATGCAGCCTACCCGGGCCTTTTCCACAACAGAAGCCAGAGTGACTCTCGAATCACTAATACAGCGTACGCTCTGAATGATGTACCCACACTTTTAGCAAACAGGCTACGTTAGCTGAGAGTAGGGAATGCAACCTATTTACACATCATACACTATTAAATAAACAATAAACCACATTGATCTGCAATCACTATCACAATACTAAATCCGCACAACAATTACGTCTATGTTTAGTACATGCTAAATCATAATTGTATTTCTATTATATACACCTACAGTTTTAGTTGATGTTACGAAAGTAAGACATATAAGCGTCACTTTCAACCATACACTATTCTGTAATGCTACGAACTGTATAAAGTAGTATTTACAAGTATAATCCGTTACCAAGTATACTTTCCATTTATGTACTTATCCAAATCTACATCAATAATAACTAGACATTCTAATTAATTATTATTATTATCTTCCAGTTGTGCCACCGCAGGTACTTCCTCCACCCTACCCAGGGGAGAACAAAGACAGCAACAATTCTTCTCACCAGAGCAACGTCAGTAATCATCATGTAAACCTACCCACTGTTGTGTGAAACAGTTAGGAGCGAGTCAAGCACTGGCAAAGCAGGCGTGTGTGTCTTTCTTTCACCGTGGGAGTATTGTTAACCTGTAAAGTTGTGACTGCGGGGTTTTATTCACTACTTGGGTAATTTACTCCCCTGGCATTGGTGACATTGGTGCACCACAGCGTCACAGTGTGACACGAAACGCATAGCTGACCGGAAGTGAACGACGTAGCCAAGAGACAGGCACCGTGGCATAGGCTGCCGTGCCAACGACGAACAGTAGCAGTTGTGCTAGCTGCTTTGTAGTGCCTCGACATTTTATATCCAACTTCCCGTTGTGACAAAATTATATTTATTAAGTGCAACGTAAGTGTTGCAGGAGACATAAGGTAACCATATATTCGACATACCATTTAAATGGAAACAAAAGACAACACGTTGGGTGAAAAATGCAGTAAAGCACCTAAAAGAGTTAATACAAACTACTAATTTTCCCGTCAGTGGTTTACTCGGAAAGTGGTCCAAGAATGATGTATTCTAGTGTAACCTCCGATATCCTGGAGGTTGATATCTTGTTTATGACGCGAAGGCATGACCAATAATCAAGCAGCAATAATTACCGATATTACCAGCGAGTCATCAATTAATCCATGCTGCCTGGGGCACCTGGATTGGTTGTCAATACGTCATTGAATACGGTTCAGTAGAATCTCACAAGGCAGTAATGTACGTATGTATGTATATATGTTCGTACGTATGTATATATATGCACGCAAGTACGTACGTACGTACGTACGTATGTGCATGTGTGCATGCGTACGCATGTACATTCGTACAGACGAACGGACGGACAGGTGCAGGTGCATATATGTATACATGTATGTATGTACGTATGCAAGTACGAACGTACGTGTGTATATATATATTATATATATATGTATATATATACATATATATATATGTATATATATATATATGCATAATAAGTATGCATAATGTGTAGTTTTTTATTATTATATGTGTTTATACTGTGTTCAGCATATGTTACTGCATTTTATACTAAAATAATCTTCAAAAATAAAGCGTCTTTCCGTCAAATGTTACCAAAACAAGGTGATGTGTGTACGCAGGTGATCATTCCTTCGATGACATTCCGACATGGTGAGACATATCGTACTGTAGATATAAGCGGGTTAAATATTTACATGAGGATTAACATGGGCACTCTGGGAGTAACGACGGGACCCTGTGGAGGTTCAACATAATACCCTTTGCAGACATAGAAACATTAAGTTTTATAGAGATCAGTGTAGTCCCGCACATACATAGTCACCTCACTAGTTTATCAGTTGTCATGCTTCCACTTAGAACATTAGGGTTTACATCGCCTGCATTTATTTTACCCAAAGATTTTTGCGGGGGCCCCATATATATTTAGTAGGGGGCCCTGGGCATCTGCCCTGCCCTAAACCATGCACTTACACCCCTATAAAAGTTGCGTACGTTCGTTTTGAGAAATAGTGCGCAGGCATATGTAACAAAATCACGTTTGTGAAAATGTTGGATACAATCTTGGCAACAGTGCTAGAAATTGGCTCTGCCTCCCAAACCCAGATGGCCCCAAATCGAAAACAACCCTCCTCCCCGTTATAGTGATTTGCATAGATCTGCATATAAACTGATTTTAAGGAGCACGTGCAACATTCAGTAATTAAGAATATCCATACTATGTGTGTTATCGTTCTAAATTCTTTATTAGTGTGCATAGGAATTCTTCACAACCTTGATAGGGGAACGGCGAGCAAAACGGGCCCCTGCCCAAAACGGGCCACATCCGTTTGGTGTTATTGTACTATATATATACAGCTAAATTTGTGGTGGCACTGTTGAGTAATTCATAAATGGACCCTAACGAACATCGGTTGGAAGAGCGAAACGCACATTCAAAGAGGTGAGTTCAAAAATATTGTTTCTCACACTTTTCTTAAAATGTTAGCACTATTTTCAAAATATCATATTTCCTTTTTGTGCGCATTGACGACAACTGGAATTGTAGTATTCATAAGCCAAAGATATATCAGAGCATGTGCGTTTGGCTTATGAATACTACGCGCACAAAACGGAAATATGATATTTTAAAAATAGTGCTAACATTTTAAAAAAGGTATATATATATATGTGTGTGTATTAGATTTTGAAAACATGGACAGTTTGTATTCAAATTGATAATCAACCCGATGCCGTGATGTGCACCCAAAACGGGCCCCTAAGTGGTCCGCTATGCCAACAGGGGTTCGCTATCGTAAAAATGCTGTTGGTACAGAAACTTTCATTTTTCTTATCCAATATATCCATCTTGGATGTGAAAAATGAAAGTTTCTGATTTAAAAATGAACTATCCTGAAGAATGTTCAGTAATCTGCATTTGTAAGGTTTTATGATATTACATTATTTTGCATAGGGTATTACGTATTTCCCAGTTATACAATAATCATAATACTACTAATAATAATAATGAAATTATTAAGCAAAACAATAATATTGCTAATATGTTTTATATATCACATCAATATGAGCTCTATGGATACATATTATATTATCACGTAGTGTTATATATAAGTATTATTGTTTATGGTGGAAATTTCATAACTATGCTATTAGGAAATTGTACTCTTACAACAATATATTCCGATTGGTGTTAGGTATGACAGATATTGTAGTGCTATATATTTATTTGTTTGCAATAATTTACCTAACTGTGCTGCTGTTATTATTATAAATTTGACATATAGATTTATATGCCGACTGCAGTTCTCAAAGAACATCTTCATCTATAGCATCATTAACAGTGACGTGGAATACATGTCTAGAAAGTGGAAGCACTGGTTCAATTCCCTGTATATACATTTTCCTGACGGGTGATATTTCATTCTGTATATTGTAAGGTGTTGGTGAGTCCCCCAAGCCGGAAGAGTCCCTAATGACTATTGGGGAAGAGCCAGAAGCAACCGGGAGTACTATTCAAGCTGATGTAGGCAATTTGCTCGACTGTGCGGAGAAGGGAAAGAAGTTCGGCGCATGGCTAAAAAACAAAACGAGAATAGCAACTTAGAATGTCTGCAGCATGGCGGCTGGATAAATGGACAATGTTATAGAAGAATTAAAACAAAACAATATAAGTGTCCTAGGAATAGCAGAACACCGATAGGCGGGACAAGGTCATTTTACACCACACGCAGGAAGAAAATTCATATACTCCGGACAAGCAAAGGCAGGACAAGGAGGCGTAGCAATATATCTGAGTAAACAAATAGCAAATACAATACTTGGATACAAACCAGTAAATGACAGAATTATGAGCATAAGGTTACAAGGAAAAGTAAAGAATATCAAAATAACCGCAGAAGAGGAAGAAATAGAAGCTTTTTATACTAATTTGCAAGGTGAAATAGACGAATCCAAGAAATCGGACATCACCATTGTCATAGGTGATTTTAACGCCAAAGTAGGACAAAGACATGACGAGATAGAATTAGGAACAATTAGGTGAGAGAAACGAAAGGGGAGAACGACTAGTTGAGTTCGCCATCGCTAATAACCTCACAATCGTAAATACAAATTTCTGAAATCACCCTAGAAGAATCTACACGTGGACATCGCCAGACGGAAAGACTAGAAATTAGATAGACTACATCATGATACAAAAGAGATGGACATCAGCAATCAGAGGTGCAAGAACACTACCAGGAGCAGACTGTGGATCTGATCATGAACTACTGATGGCAGAGATGAAACTTAAGTTGAAAGTGAAAAAGGAGTGACAACAACACAAAGATATGATGTAGAAAATCTGACAGACGAATACACACACAGTAACTGTGAAGAATCGATTTACAACTTTACTGACAATGACAGAAGAGAAAGAACCAGAAGAAATCGCAAATGATATTAAGACAATTTTCCGATAAGAAGCGGAAAAACACCTACGGAAGAGGGAGAGGAAACACCAACCCTGGATCAGTATAGAGACCTTAAAGAAAATAGCAGAAAGGAAAGAGCTTAATAAACGCAGGAATCGATCAGATTAAGATATAATGAGATGAACAAATTAATAAAAAAAAATCTGCAAAAGGGACAAACAAAAGTATATAGAAGCCAAGTGTAAGAAAATAGAGGACAGCATGAAAACCGAAACCAACAAATGTTTAAAGAAATAAAGAACATTACAGGTAAATTCCAGCCCAGACTAGGTGTCATCAAAGATAAAAATGGGAAGACTTTGACTGATGCAGAAGTCATAGCCAAAAGATGAAAAGAATATTGTGAAAATATGTACGCACGAGATGGAGATAACAACGACCCACCTGATATGGGAAACGAAGACCAAGACGAGGACGATCTCGAACCATTAAGAGATGAGGTGAAATGGGCCATTAATAGTCTAAAAGATGAGAAAAGCCCTGAGTGCGACAACATACAGGCAGAAATTATAAAAGCAGCGGAAGAAGAAGGAATATACATATATCATGCACTGTGTAAGAAAATATGGAAGAGTGGAAAATGGCCAGACGACTGGAAGAAATCAATATACATCCCATTACCAAAGAAAGGAGACCTACAGCTTTGCTCCAACTACAGAACCATATCACTCATTAGCCAGGCAAGCAAAATATTAATGAAAAATCATAATGAAAAGAATGCAAGATAAAATGGAAGTGGAAGTGAGCAGTACACAGACAGGCTTCAGAAAAAACAGAGGCACAAGGGACCACATATTCAATCTGAGAATATTGATTCAGAAATTCAGAGATATAAATAATGATCTAAGAATATGCTTCATCGACTATTCCAAGGCTTTCGACTGTGTGAATCATCAGATGATGTGGAATACGCTCAATGACATGAACTTCCACCCACAGATAATCGCCCTCTTGAAATCGATATATAGCAACCAATAAGCAGTGTTCAGGCTGGAAAACACAACTACGGAAACTTTTTCAGTGGGAAAAGGAGTAAGACAATGATGTATTTTATCTCCATACCTATTCAACCTCTACACAGAAGACATAATGAGAGATATAGAAATAGATGACAGAAGTATAAGATACGATGAAGTGAATATTCATGGACATATAATCAGCGACCTACGATACGCAAACGATACCGCAATCCTGTCCACTACAACAATCGGCCTAACAAACCTAATCATGTCTGTAAAAGAACACAGTGATAAAAAGGCTTGTTACTTAATGTGAAGAAAACAAAGATCATGGACACTGACAGATGCATTGAAAAACAGAAATTGCAATCAACGGGGAGCAAGTTGAAAATGTGAACCACTACGAATACCTTGGAGCAAGACTACAAGGAGACGGCAAGACATCATCAGAGATCAGAAGAAGAATAGCCATAGCAACGCAGAAATTAAATAATCTGACAAATGTATGGAAAGGACAAAAAAACTTGCGTTTTCCCAACAGTTCTATACGGGAGCGAAACGTGGATACTGAACAAAGAAGACATGAGAAGAATACAAGCGTTTGAGATTAAATATTACAGAAACGTCCTTAGAGTGCCATGGATAACAAGAACAACCAATGCAGAGATCCTTAAAAAATTAGACCTAAAGAACCGCCAACTAGTGAATAGAATAAAAGGACTAAAACTGAGTTATGTTGACATTAAAAGACACAATTCCTTAGAGAAAACAATCCTAGAAGGCAAAGTGGAGGGAAAGAGAGAAAGGAGAAGACCAAGGAGAAGATGGTAGCAGGACATCACCGACTGGTTGGAACACGACATAGTGAGAGCAGGGAGACGAACGGCAGATAGAGCAGCGTATCGTGGGATCATCCGGGCAGCTACGTCTCGCAGAGATATGCTGAACTAAAGAAGAAGAATATTGTAACTATTGTTTATAACACAAATATAGAACCATGATAACGTACGTGCATGTTGTATGAAGTTTGCGAATAACGCAATTATTGTTATTGTCAGGTATCACCAAACAATGATAATAAACCCCGTAGCGAGTGTATCGTCTATACTAAAAGGAGATAAATCAAAAAAAGAAAAGCCGAGTAACTGACAAAAGACCTGCATCACCACGCTCAGTCCATAAAACGTCAACTTCGATTGAAAACAAAATCTGACAAAAATCTTACAACACGGAAGGAGCCTCAAACCAAAACAAGTGTATTCTACACGGGGAAGGAAGAGATCGTTCGCCATGCCACTCCGATATGTATCGAGGCTTCGAAATCAAGCGAGACAACTAGGTGCAGCAACAATGATGCACCAACTTAACTGTTTTCGAACAGTATAAGGACGGTAAAGGATAAAATGTAACTAATGTGTGCCATGCGCACACCACGCATGACCGGCCAGGGTCCGAATATGCACAATGTGTTTGCGAAATGTGTGATGATGGCTAAATAATACAAGTGGATGTGCAGGAGGCCCGTTTTGAACGCACTTACTTAGCGAATAAAAAATCGGGTGGTGTTCTGAAACATCCCATAGATACAGTAATTTTTAATAAAAAAAGCACAGATGTAGTCAGATAAGGGGAGATGATGATCCCATAGAGAGCAATTTATTAAAATGAAAAAATTTAACTTTATGATAAATCTTGCTTGAGGGGCACGATGTCCTCCTATACACTTCAGTAGACGGCTCCTGTCCTACACCAAGGCTAGATATCGCACTGATTACTGCATGGCTAAAAGCTAGAAAGGCTGTGAAACAATCGTTTTTTCCCTTTCCCTGTGTATAATTATGCCGTGTCGCATCCAGTAAAAGCGTGCCAACCGATCAACGCGGTTGCTTTCTCTGGACCAAGTTCATGCATCACTGATAGGCACTCACCAGTGACCATGATCAGTGATGCGTAACTGCTAAGTTGACATACAGTGTACTCTGCACAGAGCCAAGAGGAGAACACAATTACCTGTCTTGTGAATAAATAATATGGCCTCGAAATCCTGCGTCGACTGGTACAGATGCATGTCTGCGGGAATCAGAACGGGTTAAGAGTCCACCTCGATTTAGAATTCAGCTTGGAAACGAATACGCAGTTGTTGTGTGTGTTATCATAGGTAAAATGTAAACATTACAAGGAAACAACCCGACGGCGACGTTTCTTTATTTTATATGCATAAGCCTGTGCGAACTAAACACTCAATGAACTTGTCGGAAAATAAACCAGGTATCTATACTTATTTAGCAGAACTACAGAGTGAACGAATGTCATAATTACACAACGTTTAGGGCGTTTAACCAAATTCCAAAGTCGGACAAAAACAAACAACACAGTCACAGTCTGTGTCTTTGATTTGACTCGAGGCACACTCGCACTATGTCTATCTCTATGCCTAATCCGGACCCACCTTTATTTTGTCGTTATAACTTGAGTTTTACCTAACTTTGATACATCAGTGTGTTAGTTCCACGATTCAACATTATTCCAGGCATATATACCTTTATGAATATTGCGTCTTAGCGCACTTTTGAGGCGTAAATAGCGCCCCGGTTTGCACAAACATACGGATATGCTGCTATATTGCTCATTTTACGCGCGCGGACTAGCGCAAAACGGGTCGCTATTTGAGCTTCAGACGTGCGCTAAGACCCAGTATTTGTCCTAATATGCCTGGGATAATGTTGAATGATGGAGCTGACGCACTGAGGTATGACAGTTAGGCAAAATTCAAGTTATAACGGCGAAAGCGAGGTGGGTCCGGATTCGACACAAGTGCCCATTATTTTAACTGTTTTAATTTACCAATGTTTTAACTTGATTATATATATATCTGGTGCACAGGCCGCTACACCACAATACAGCTGCACTATGCATCGCTTGCAAGAGGGAGATTCGACGGGGATTCACGCAAAGCAGGTTTTCACAATCACGCTGTCAAGTTACGAAATGAGTGTCAGGCCAGAGTCCACATGTCAGTCGTTTTTAGTGTTGTCGCAACAATGCTACGAATGTCAAAATGTGAGGCACTTGTGCCGAATCCGGATTCGACACAAGTGTCAAATGTGTCATTGGATGAAGTTACAGCGTGTATTATTAATATGTTACGTATTACTAGTACATACTAGAGTATACAGCTGTAGTCTGTACTCTGCAGTCACACACACAATGTATTATTAATATGTTACGTACTACTAGTTCTACTAGAGTATACAGCTGTAGTCTGTACTCTGCAGTCACACACACAATGTATTATTAATATGTTACGTACTACTAGTTCTACTAGAGTATACAGCTGTAGTCTGTACTCTGCAGTCACACACACAATGTATTATTAATATGTTACGTACTACTAGTTCTACTAGAGTATACAGCTGTAGTCTGTACTCTGCAGTCACACACACTATGTATTATTAATATGTTACGTACTACTAGTTCTACTAGAGTATACAGCTGTAGTCTGCAGTCACACACACTATGTATTATTAATATGTTACGTACTACTAGTTCTACTAGAGTATACAGCTGTAGTCTGTACTCTGCAATCACACACACAATGTATTATTAATATGTTACGTACTACTAGTTCTACTAGAGTATACAGCTGTAGTCTGTACTCTGCAGTCACACACACTATGTATTATTAATATGTTACGTACTACTAGTTCTACTAGAGTATACAGCTGTAGTCTGTACTCTGCAGTCACACACACAATGTATTATTAATATGTTACGTACTACTAGTTCTACTAGAGTATACAGCTGTAGTTTGTACTCTGCAGTCACACACACAATGTATTATTAATATGTTACGTACTACTAGTTCTACTAGAGTATACAGCTGTAGTCTGTACTCTGCAGTCACACACACTATGTATTATTAATATGTTACATACTACTAGTTCTACTAGAGTATACAGCTGTAGTCTGTACTCTGCAGTCACACACACTATGTATTATTAATATGTTACGTACTACTAGTTCTACTAGAGTATACAGCTGTAGTCTGTACTCTGCAGTCACACACACAATGTATTATTAATATGTTACGTACTACTAGTTCTACTAGAGTATACAGCTGTAGTCTGTACTCTGCAGTCACACACACTATGTATTATATGTTAATACTGTTCTACTAGAGTATACTAGTCTGTACTCTGTTCTACTAGAGTATCTGTACTCTGCAGTCACACACACTATGTATATTAATATGTTACGTACTACTAGTTCTACTAGAGTATACAGCTGTAGTCTGCAGTCACACACACTATGTATTATTAATATGTTACGTACTACTAGTTCTACTAGAGTATACAGCTGTAGTCTGTACTCTGCAGTCACACACACAATGTATTATTAATATGTTACGTACTACTAGTTCTACTAGAGTATACAGCTGTAGTCTGTACTCTGCAGTCACACACACTATGTATTATTAATATGTTACGTACTACTAGTTCTACTAGAGTATACAGCTGTAGTCTGTACTCTGCAGTCACACACACTATGTATTATTAATATGTTACGTACTACTAGTTCTACTAGAGTATACAGCTGTAGTCTGTACTCTGCAGTCACACACACAATGTATTATTAATATGTTACGTATTACTAGTACATACTAGAGTATACAGCTGTAGTCTGTACTCTGCAGTCACACACACAATGTATTATTAATATGTTACGTACTACTAGTTCTACTAGAATATACAGCTGTAGTCTATACTCTGCAGTCACACACACTATGTATTATTAATATGTTACGTACTACTAGTACGTACTAGAGTATACAGCTGTAGTCTGTACTCTGCAGTCACACACACAATGTATTATTAATATGTTACGTATTACTAGTACATACTAGAGTATACAGCTGTAGTCTGTACTCTGCAGTCACACACACAATGTATTATTAATATGTTACGTACTACTAGTTCTACTAGAATATACAGCTGTAGTCTATACTCTGCAGTCACACACACTATGTATTATTAATATGTTACGTACTACTAGTACGTACTAGAGTATACAGCTGTAGTCTATACTCTGCAGTCACACACACAATGTATTATTAATATGTTACGTACTACTAGTTCTACTAGAGTATACAGCTGTAGTCTGTACTCTGCAGTCACACACACAATGTATTATTAATATGTTACATACTACTAGTATGTAACAGATTAATTTGTATGGCATAACTTCATAGAATTGTATTTAAGCATGTTAATTTATGATTGAAAGTTAAATTATAGCTTTATGCCTGTGGTTACATGCCTGTGGTCACATGCCCTGCATGCTGCATAGAGATGTCTGACAGGCGATCAGAGATTAGAAAGGGTAGGGCTTACTCCACATACTCAAAATATGTGTCAGTGAAAGGGCTTGATATCCCTTCATTGAGCAGTCAGCCAGTGTAATTTACCACCAAAATCCAAGAATGGGTCATGTCCAATACAAGACAACATTACTGGCTATAGCCACCTTTCAAAATATTGAGCCGGGAAAGAGCTAATTAATAAACAAGACCCCAACACAGTGAGACTAGTTTTAACTAGTGAGAATATATATATATATATTTTTAAAGTGCTCTCATAATCTTCTCAACAAAATCAAACAAGAAAACTTATAACTATACCTAAGAGGCCAATACACAAAGCCTAAGTGGAAAATAAATTGTCACAGTGGTTCCACCTGGTAGGTGGAACATTTTAAAAGGAAATTGATGGTGTTATAGCCAAATTGCAAGTCCAACACTCGCAAACTTTTCACTCAAACCGTAAGATTGCAACAAAAATGTATACGGCTGCAAGCAAACCTGTATCTACACCAGCAAACCTGTATCTACACCAGCAAACCTGTATCTACACCAGCAAACCTGTATCTACACCAGCAAACCTGTATCTACACCTGCAAACCTGTATCTACACCAGCAAACCTGTATCTACACCAGCAAACCTGTATCTACACCAGCAAACCTGTATCTACACCAGCAAACCTGTATCTACACCAGCAAACCTGTATCTACACCAGCAAACCTGTATCTACACCAGCAAACCTGTATCTACACCAGCAAACCTGTATCTACACCAGCAAAACTGTATCTACACCAGCAAACCTGTATCTACACCAGCAAACCAAGATTTATATTTATTGGATCTTACAAAACGTTGGCGCAGCAGATTGTGCACAGCTAGAATTAATAGTCACCCATTGGAAATGTCAAATTGATGATCTGCTATTCATATATGTTTAAGAAATGTTACATAAGCTTCAGTAAATTTGTAATTAACTAGAATTATTGGGAAACTACATGTAAGAGTTTGTTCCTGTGTTGATAAGCACACCTTGGCATACCTTATATAGTGACAGTGTGTACATCACTTCAGGTGTCAATATCAGAAACACTGTCAACTACAACAGAATGCGCATTTAAATGTATTATCCGCTACATACCATAGCGTACTTTTATTTTCTATGGACTCCAGACATAAGTACTAAATTGTGTATCATTCCAAGAAACAAATTCGTAATATTTGAATATGTTAACAAAATCAGCAAGTTTTACTATTTGTTACCTTTTCCCCCAACAAATTAGATATATAATTTTAAACAATAAAAAATTATTGTCAAATTCTTTGTAGCCATTTAGTTTACTCTGAATGTCATACAAACTTGTACATTTCCAAGATCAGTCTTTTGCGTTTTAAGTAGTTGGCATATCATACATTATTAGTAATATTCTCAGTGTGTATTCATTGTCCATGATTTGAAGAATCTATGATATGCAAAAGGTTGTATGATGTTTGCGGTGGTTTTCAGTTGTAGTTGCCTAAATACACAGATCAAATAAAATGTGTACTCCTGGCTTGCACTGGTTTCCAATGGCGGTCTTCATTGTACTGCCAGGAACATTTCTTCTCACGTAAGTTTGTGGAAATTCGGTTATATGTGACGTGCCACAGTGAAGCAGGTGTTCAGTTGCAAAAGCCTATTCTGCACAAGTAGCTGTCTAGGTTGTGTTCCCTCGATATTGTGATTTGGGCAGAAATGTATAACTTATATGTGGGTAATCTCATCTTTCAATGTCTAGTTTAAAGTTTGTTTAAATTTTAGCAGTAAATCAAAAACCACTCAAAATATTTAAACACATAAGGTACCATTTTAAAGCACATGATCGGTATATTCCAAAAGTTTACTTCACAATTTTGCAACATAATACCCTCTTTTCTTTGGTATGTCTCATATATATGACTATGCATGCATGCGTTAATGCATGCATGTGCGCGGGACGAGTGTGACAGTGCATAAATGTAATTAAATACATAGCACTAACATAAAACACCTGGCAGTTGTTTTGACAATGTGTCTGTATGGTGTTTGCTAGTCAGATTTATTGTCTTAGACTGGTTGACATGTATAGTGGCTGCTGAAGTCCAATGTTTGCTTATCCTTAGCCACTCCAAAAGTACCTGAATGCTGGTGCATATTGGAGACCTTCTACCACAAAATTACATTTCCTAGTTGTTGGTATCATGTGAGAAGGTGCTTTCAAATTATACCAATGACATGGTGCCACCTTAAATGTGTGCAAAGATATACAGTTTTAAACATGGTACTTACAGAAAAAACAGTTATAAGAAATCATGCAATAAATGCTAGATTATTTACACGTTCATCTTAAGATACTCTACTTCAAAAGCAAATCAAATTTTGAGTACTTACGTACAGTTCTCAGTAAAATTTATTTACAAAATAGAATGTTTATAAAGTATAATAATTTTTTAGTAGAAGTTAAAATCCCCAAATCAACCACTCAGAGCTTCAGGTTATTTTTAGACATGAACCGGGGTATTTTAAAATGAGTGTTGGTGCAGTGAAAGACATTTTATGACGAAGGGTCACATGACTCGCACCTTATGACGTCATGATGCATCAACATAATCTTCACCTGTTTTCTCGAATGATGGGGTGAAAAGAATTAAGTCGTACAACATAGACGTTTAAGCACATATTTATGGATGCATAATATTTTAAAACATGTTATCTCTTCCATTATGTCGACACCTCATAGATGTGATTCAAAATATTTCCACATCTAAGTTAATATTCAATTATATAATTGCATTTGATTTCTATCCAGTTATGCAATAGCAGTGTGGCTACAGCACGTCGAAGCAGATTTTCCATATATAAGGTGAGTAATGATAGCACCATACAATTAACATTGTTATCTGTAGTGTTTGTTAATTTGTTCATCCAGCATTATTGTTTATATACATGTAATTTGGGCAACAAGATTGTGCAATCGAAAACAATACACAATAAAATAATTTTGGTTAGTCAAATTAACAGTATTATTTTTGTGTAACTGTTAAAGAAATACACAATAACATGCACATGTTTACAAGTGGAACAAGTCTCGTAAATTGAGAAATTAAAAGCTACATAATACATAAATAATGGAGTTATTTTCTTAAAGTAAAAGTAGGTATTGTGTTTACAGTTGTTACTGTCCTTTGAGCTATTAAACCTTTACTGTCAGTGTTTCGTATACCAAGTGTTATTATGCATATTTTATGCATTGTTATTATAAGAATGTTTTATTTAAACAGCATTCAAGAATATTTTATTACATAACTTTAAAAGATAGTTAAACTATGTAATATTATTGCTAAGACAAGCGTAAAGATTATTTTATTAAAATAATGTCAAACAGCATCACGTTACCACAGTGTTGAGGTTGTAAATAAGAACCACAATTGTTGGAACAATACATTATTATATATCACAGAATGTAGACAGTCACGTGTTGCCATGAGAATCAACGGATGCAGTGATGTCATGTGTTCTCATGGTGTGACGTCTTTGTTCTCGTTCTCTTGCAGTGACACGGGAGCTCAGCCTCCAGAGAGCTGTATCTTTGGACAACTCTTGAACATTGCAGCAGTTCTAGGTCAGTTATCTGCATATTCACACTGTTTCTCAAAATTTCCAGAAATCCTGGGTTTGGGTAAAATGTTTTATTCCACAACACTTAAAATATAATGTACTTTTATTTCTTATGAAGATCACATACGTACATAAGATACATATAAAAATCCACCTGGATTTAATTCACATAATATATTTAAATATACACGCACATGCTTTAAAAGGAGTACTGGTAAAACATAGGCAGTGGCCGAGCAGTACAATTAATATATATAAGTAATGACAAGTTTGAAAAAGTATACATAATAACAAGAAAAAAGTGCTGTTAAAATATATTAAGTAAATACATGTAACCTGTATTAAAAGTATACAGTCAATTAATCCAGTACTGTTCTTGATAAGATCTTGTGATAAAGTTGTGTTTCAGATATTGATTTAATCCCTACATATGCCTTTCAGTTTAATTTATAATTTTGCAGCTGGGATTACTGTTTACATTCGCTACAGACAAGTTGAATATCATGCACGTGGCGTACACATGAAAATATCGAATAAGGTCACACTCGTCATGGGACTCTTGTCATGTCTTGGCATCAGCATGGTTGGCAATTTTCAGGTGTGTACAACGTGGATCCAACCTACCGTGTTTGAATTAGTCTGCAAAGTAATCAACTTTTGGCAAGATGAATGCAAATAATAATAATGCTTATCTTATACACCACTCAATGTAGCGCATTTTTAAAACACATCGAATACAGTACCACAAATATGCAGATGACATTCAGCTATGTGCGTCCTACAATCGAACTGTTCCTGGCGACCAAGCGGAAACAGCGACTCGGCATTTGGCCCTGCAGCACCGCGACTGGAGTGAACTGCCGGTGGACATCTTGACATGAATAGGTTATTTTTAAAATATATAGGTGACGGTCTTATTTCGTATTCGTGAGGTCGTAGATTAATCCATGAGGTTCTAGCCGTCTAATAGGAAAACGTTAACTTAACCGCATACGTACGTACACACACACGCACACACACCACACGTTTCCGCGTTTATAATTAGATTCACTGACTTTATTCTCGTGACCTGTCGTGGTTCCGTAGGAGACGGAGATATTGCCATTGCACGTCATGGGCGCCGTCCTCGCGTTCGGCGTCAGCACGGTGTACTGCTGGATCCAGACGGTGATGTCCTACAGCGCGTGCCCGCGACTCGGGAGCCGGATCCTATGTCACATCCGCGTGGCCATCTGCGTCATCGCCTCGCTCACCTTCATTAACAGTATCCTTGTGTGGCTGGCCTTCATTATAACTCGTTGGACTAGAGGAATAAAGAAGAATACACCCTTAATATATACATACTTCTCAATGTCTACGTTAAACACAATGTTTTAAACCGTTACACATCCTTGATCAATATTTTACAGCAAACGTATTCAATGGAATCGCAGTGCACTACTATCACGGCCATGATAAAACGAAGTGGTTTCCAGCGGATGGGGTACGTATTTCTATATCAAACTATAATAAGATCACGTTTTTTCACGAGCTCTCGTAAGCAAGGAGGCCTACAGTAGTGTACTGATTGATACAATGGTAGTTGTATCCACTGTTGCAATAAGGGCTTATTACATTAAAGGAAGTGTAACTACCTGTCAGACCAACGTACATCTGATATACAGCTAAAATACATCTTCATCGCATGCCTTTATAAAAAATAACTTCGGTTATATAATCTTTGGTATTGGACTAAGTCTGACGTGTCACATTTTCATAGTAGAAATCAGTATTTTTACCTGACATTCTCCATAAATAACGAATTAAAAAATACACGTACTCGAGTAATGTTTACATTTGAAACATATCCGTATTAAAACGATATACGACCGTAATCCTACGAAACGTCCGCCATGTATACGATAAATACATCATATGTGGCAAAGTTACTAGTAAAATAGAATACAAAATGAAATAGACTACATCCTTGAGTCTTGATACATAAGCGCTCACCGACTAATTGGCGGATCCAGTAACTGACGTCACAATCAAAATTATTCGCGTGATGACCATCAAGCCTAGCCTTACCAACACATACAGTATATACGCATTGCATTACACGGGTGGCATGACACCTAACAAGTCAGTCTTTCCCGCACACACTTCTCGCTAAGACAACTCGGCCTTATGTCTTTGTCGCAAACAAGAACAAATCGGATCAGCCTTTCAACAAAGCAGACCTAGTGAATACACGCACTCACACACACACACACACACACACACACACACACACGACGGAATATCGATATTATCACGTTCGCCGCCGAACTTGTAAACATGACGGACCTTGTTGCGAGGCAACAGGTCACATCGTGGGTATGTGAATTCTAACGTTGTTGTTGGCAGGGCTTCACTCCACACGTAATCAGCACGGCGTCCGAGTGGACGATGTGTGTCACCGAGCTCATGTACTTCCTGACGTTCGCCAAAGAGTTCCAGCACATCTCCATGGCCAGGCCGGTCATTACCATAGTCCCCGACCCCGCGTGGTATTCATCTGATGCTCTTCTTTCCGAGCCGAACGAAGTCATTACTTAGGACCGGCACAATTCTTCACTGTCTGGACCATTGTGTGTGGTCATCTTTTATTTCAGTGGTCGATATCTGATCCAGTCGTGCTTTGCCGGAATTACCATTAAATGTGTCAATTTCCAACGTGATCATTCACGTACTCTTGTCAAAATATCAAGTAAAAATATCACGTAATAATTTCGATAGCCAATCATAACACGTTAAATGTGAATAGTATGACGTCATGTGTTCTCGTAGTTTAATACACATTTTGTAGGGCCATTGCATGATATGATGTTCTCCGTCGGTCGTGATTAGTTAAGCATGTTTTAAATGCTATTCACGTGTCGTGATATCGGATCAATAGTGCCAAATCGTGCCTGCCTGGCTATTGACATATAACACTTGCTACATCAACAGACCAGACAAACAGAAACACGGACCTCAAAAAGTGCGAGGAAAAACGTCCTTCATTCACGTGAGAGTTACACATGCATTTTCTGCGTTTGTGTCGATTGTTAGATACATTATTTGCGATATTTGTTTTGTCTACTTTACCATAAATGCTGTATACTCGTGTCAAAAGTAGAGTTAATTAATTTATGTATATGTTTTTATGCAGGTACATGACAATTATCCGTATTGTTAATGGAGAAGCTAAGTCGCCGGAACCGGGGGATCAGCCCACCAATATTTGAGGAGTGGGGCTGGAGATAGGATTAGCTCCCAATATTTAGGGAGCATTTTGTGTTGTCATTTGTGTTCGTGGGGGTTGGAAATAAGATTAGCGCCCCGATATGTGTTGGTGCTTTTGTTGGCGAGCCTCAACGGAGGGTGCAAATCGAGGTTTTGAGATACCCCGAACTTACAAAATTGACGTCGCGGCAAAAAAATCAACAGCACCCCTCACCCTGTTTTCTGAGGTCATGAATTGACCGACAGCAAAGAAGAGCGGAATGGTGCTCAATGTCCGGCTCAATCCCGCAAATATTTATTATTTCGTTCCGGCGATTATGAGTACTAATCAAGTTTAGTTTGCTCCTTTGTACACCTGGGGTTACCGAGTAGGTAGATTTACACTGTGCATCACAGTAACTTAGCGTATCGTTTGTCTGTGGCACATGGCCAAAACTGTAAGCATTTCAATAAAAAGAAAATAAATGTTCATTGTACAAAGTGGTGACTGCTATAATTAAACGTGGCAACAGTGACATTTAGGGCACGTTTGTTCCTGATCACAACTTCCGAACTTTGATGAGTGTACCCACGTTACTACCAACACAACTTCCGAACTTTGATGAGTGTACCCACATTACTACCAACACAATACGAAATGCCAAAGCGAAAACAAAAATATGTTTATGTAAGTACATTTAAATTGACAGTGCACAGGTGGTATGTAGACTGTGCCGACGAAACACGTTTCGTTCAGGTGTATGTGGGCAAGCTTTTACGTGAGACTCGAAGAAAAACATCTGAAACAGTGTTTACAAGGGACGTATTAACGTAAGGCTTGTTAAGCCTCCTGGCTACGGGCATTGCAAGTGACAAAAAAGGCGTTCAACTGGGCTGTAGGCCTATGATGAACACCCAGAACAACTGGGCTGTAGGCCTATGATGAACACACAGAACAACTGGGCTGTAGGCCTATGATGAACACACAGAACAACTGGGCTGTAGGCCTATGATGAACACACAGAACAACTGGGCTGTAGGCCTATGATGAACACACAGAACAACTGGGCTGTAGGCCTGATGAACACACAGAACAACTGGGCTGTAGGCCTATGATGAACACACAGAACAACTGGGCTGTAGGCCTATGATGAACACACAGAACAACTGGGCTGTAGGCCTATGATGAACACACAGAACAACAGAACTATGAAAGCTGTTCAATGTCCGACAATGCGTAAAGACATCCCGTCACCCGACTGCGGAATGTGTTTTGTGATATAAAATAAACAGTATACGTAGGCCTACGTAATATATGGCGTGTCTCTCGCTACATGGGTATGTTTACTACTTGTAATGTGTGTGCCGATTCCAAAATGTGAGTAAAATGTGATATTTTCGATGACTAACGTTAGATCTCCCTATGACTGATTACGACTTCACGGTGTCGATGCCCCGAAGCTTTGTACATCACGAGGTTCAGAGTGGCAAGCATGTCGCAATGGTTATGATATAAATCATCACAAGACTGGCCAATGTCACACGGGAAAGAAACCGTATACAGGTGTACGCATACATTTATCCATTACGTTGATGTGGAATACATCGACTTGCTGTTGTTCTCACGTCTTCACGGTGGAAAATAGTCACCGATCTTCAAACGGCAGCTCGCGGAAAATAATTAGGCGTAGATAATACTTGAATGGTTTCGGTACGACCAGTTTAATTTACCATTACATCACAGATAATGTCACAAAATGTACAATATGCGAAAGTAGTTCAGTAAATGACATTATGTTTGTCGCGCACTGTATCAGACCAGGCTTAATACTGATTACCGTCGGTGAGTAACTGCATGTGCCGAACACAACCAAATATCACAAAAAACGCGTTGTTGCATATATTAAACACAAACTCGTGCAAAATCCAAGATACCCGTTTGGTTGCAATATATGAAGATTCCATGATATAAAACCAGTTGCACATATCGTCTGTAAAGGCACGCAGTGGTAGGATGAGGCGCATAACACTTCCCTGAGAATGTCAATGGTCACAAAAACACTAACTGTGCCAGTGTCTATGTGACAGAACCATAACGGTTGCCTGAATGTATAATTGTCTCAATCAAAACTCCATCCAAACGGTGCATATATACAAACATTGCACAGGACATGACGACACACGTACGATGGACGGTCTAAGAGCGTCCATCGTACGATTCGTCTTCCACATTCACGGCAACCAAACCGTGCTACATTCGATCACGGTCTTCAGACAGCTGGAAGTACGAATGTCCGGTGCACAACGCACTAGTCAAAGCCGCTCCTTTTTTTTCACAGAGTCGGGGGAGTTGCTGCATTTTGCCGACAAACGTTACTCAACATGGCTGCTACTCGTCGTCATAACGGGTTTTGAGGGCGCGATATTTGCGCAACACGTAGAGCGCCTCCAGCACCTTCGAGATAAAGTCGCCCTTCACGATCAGCATCTCGATCTCCTTCTCAGCGGTGACGTGAAGCTTGCGACGGAAACTCTGGCGCAGGCGCTGCCGGAAATAGTCGTGTCCCTTCGGGTAATCCTTCCCGAGATGCAGCAGCTGCAAGACGGACATTAGGTTAGCATAATAATATTATATTATTTCCAGGGATGTTACAATAGCATAGGCGTCGCAAGTGACCCCCAATAATTGTAAACTGGAGAAAGGCGTAGCCTCCCTCAATATTTGGACACCAAGAAGACAAATCGAGGTTTACGGAGACACTGAAGAGGCAAGAAAAATATAATGAGCCGAACCGACAGCAGAGAAGGTGAAGTCATGGCGCAAGGCGGCGAAAAATCTTCGACCACAATTGAATTGGCTACGTCAAAACATGGTACAAACTCCAGCACTGCCTATGATGCAATGAAGGTCATACACAGACATCGCAAATCTACTTTCGTAAAATAACACTTTTTAGTGCGTCCGGACACAACTGTATGTACAGATATATGTGCGATCTCGTTGTCGCGAGAGTCCAACACTCTTAACTTATCGTAGAATCTGTATACTTCTCGTTGGCCAGCGAATACTTACGTTTTTATACAAGCGAATAACCTGTGACCGTTGGGAATTCATCATGCCGCTGGTGTCGTTATCGTTGAGTTTCAGGCTGACGACATAAAGACAGATTTAGATAATTGACACGGCAAGTTACCACACCCAGTGGGACAGAAAGAATATTACAAGATAAAGTTCAGAACTCACAACACCAGCAATAAGTAAACTGTCACAGGTTTTAGGTTTACGTCTTGTGACAATCTTAATCCGCATTACGATAGTACTAGTAGTTATACTACAAAATACAACTAACCCCACGACACTAATTCAGCGACACGCGCGCACACATATGCACGCGTGCATACACATTTAATAACGCATTTTCAATGTAGCAATAGCACTACTTTTCATATTAAATGCTTGAAAATGTCAGAAGAATCCGTACTTTTGTTCCCGGTGTTCGGTGGTGCACCTTTAGAAATTACCTTTAGTCATTACAGGTTTATGTATGTTACATGTTTAAGTTTCCTTAACAAAACATACATAACACTACATGATTAAACGAAAAAGAAAAATATCATGACGTCATATTTGTTATATAAGCTGACGTCACATATAAGTCCCGTATTTGTTTTGTATTTTTATGACATGTATTCGCATTAATTTATCATATAGCTAAGTCTTAGACTTAGCTTAGCCTTAGATTGTCAATGACAATGTAATGGCTTCATGACAATGCAAACATCAGACTATTTATTCTTCTTCTTCTGGATAATGTGGTAGCCCTGACTTCCGGGTAATGTTCCCGAAGGACTGCGAACTTCTGCCAACATTTATTACTGAGAAATTAACCAAACGCTAATTCAACATTGCTAGTGTTGGCCTTTGAAACACATCCGTTTTGCCTAATGTTGGGCGATAATATAAGTAATTCTACTTATTTTGCCTTCTTCCACCTGCGACATGGCGATAATTATATGCGTAGGTGTAGAGTATCATTCTCCTACGCGAGCACCATCTGCATTACGTACTCTTTATAAATGTGGAACTAGTATTAATACATGAAGGCTATCATACATGTAAGTATCAGTTTTAAATCTCTACAGAGTATGGGGAGTAAGGACCACAAGTTTTTAGTTTTAGTACAAGATAGTTTCCTTTCTCAACATGTGCTAGAACCAACCAGGGGAGAGAATGTGTTAGACTTAGTTTTGTCCTCACAGAAAGAATTAGTTGACAATGTCAAGATATGTGAGCCACTGGGGAGTAGTGATCACAACCAGATACATTTTACCATCAAAGTAAAATCAAAAAGGAATAGTAAAAAGCAGTATAGGAGAAATTTCCACAAAGGAAGGTATAAGGACATGAGGAAATATTTAGCAAAGATAGACTGGAATAACACACTGAAGAATAAGACAGCAACCGAATGCTGGAATATCTTAAATAGTGAAATTAAGTGCATAGTCGATAAATTTGTACCTTTCAAAAAACAAGGGAAACGGTCTAAAAAGAAACACTTATCGAAAGAAGCCATTAGAAAAATTAAGTATAAACAAATGATGTGGAAGTCATATAGATGTACTGGAAATGATGAAGACTACAACATTTATAAAGAAGCACTTAATCAAGCTACAGCTGAAATTAGAAATTCAAAGAGAAGCTATGAAAAAAAATTAGCTAGTAATATAAAACATGACAGTAAGAGTTTTTATGCGTATATTCGAAGCAAACAGAAAGTTCAGGATAAGGTCGGTCCTCTAGAAGATAGTGCTGGAAATACAATATCAGAGGGATTCTTAATGGCAGAAGACCTGAATGAGTATTTTAGTTCAGTGTTTACCAGGGAAGATATTAGTTCACTGCCAGTACCAGAGGCTAAGTTCAAGGGGGCAGATTCAGACTATTTAGGACAGTTAGTTGTAACCTCGGAAATGGTAGCTAAGAAAATAAGGGCTATGAAGGATAATAAATCACCTGGAGTGGATGGGATTCCGCCCAAACTACTATTGGAAATTGTAGAACAAATTAGCGTGCCGCTTGCAACAGTTTTCAATTTGTCATTAGAAGAGGGAGTGGTTCCTTTAGAATGGAAAGAGGCAAACATTATACCGTTATTTAAAAAAGGTTCGAGAAACAAGTCAGAGAACTATAGACCAGTGAGTTTAACATCAGTGATTTGCAAATTATTAGAAAGACTAATTAAAGATCACATGGTGGATTTTCTTGTTAAACATAACTTGATAAACCCATCTCAACATGGGTTTTTAAAAGCGAGGTCATGCTTAACAAATATGTTATGTTTTTTGGAAGACATCACTAGGTGGGTAGATGAGGGATCACCAGTAGATATCATCTATTTAGATTTTCAAAAAGCTTTCGACAAAGTACCACATCAAAGATTACTCCTTAAGCTAAAGGCCCATGGCATAGGAAATGGTATAATAAACTGGATAGAAAAATGGCTGAATGACAGAAGACAACGTGTAGTAGTTGATGGGGAGGCTTCAAACTGGAAATCGGTATTGAGTGGGGTACCACAGGGATCAGTACTAGGACCTATATTATTCTTAATATATATCAACGATTTGGACGATGATATAACAAGCAAGGTGTTAAAATTTGCGGATGATACAAAAGTGTTTAGAAGGATTAAAAGTGATGGAGACAAACAGCATTTACAAGATGATCTTGATAGGTTGATCAAATGGTCTGAAAAGTGGCAAATGCTGTTCAATTTTGGGAAATGTAAATGCCTCCACACAGGTCATGGGAATGAAGAGGTAAAATATAAAATGGGGGGTACTGTTCTAAGTACTACTGTAAAAGAAAAGGACTTGGGGTTAACCATTAGTGCTGATATGAAGGTTTCAGAGCAGTGCGGAATTGCAGCGTCAAAGGGAAATCAAATCCTTGGATTAATTAGGCGAAATATAGCGTATAAGAAAAAAGAATTAATAGTACCGCTGTACAAAACAATAGTGAGGCCTCATTTAGAATATTGTATACAAGCATGGAGGCCATATCGCAAGAAGGATATAGATATGCTAGAAAGAGTACAGAGGAGAGCGACTAAAATGATACCAAATCTGAGGGATCTTAGTTACGAAATACGCCTAAAAGAATGTGGTTTAACAACATTAGAGACCAGGAGATTGAGAGGAGATCACATAGAAGTGTTTAAAATATTGAATGGTTATGAAAATATTGATAGAAACATTTTTTTCTCAGTTAAGAAAAATAGAAGGACCAGAGGACATGAAGCTACATTAGTAAAGGAGCAGTGTAGATTAGATATAAGAAAGTTCTCATTCTCACAAAGGACTGTAAATGAATGGAACAGATTATCTCCTGATTGTGTTGGTGCTAGTAGCGTGAATATGTTTAAAAATAAAATCGACACACACCTTAAAAAGGCGGGATACATGTAAATAAAAAGTATTGGACTCTCGATAAGCCAAAAGGCTTCCTTGTCCACTTGCCATCCAGAGTAATTTTCTGGATGGCAATCTTGTTAAATCTTGTTAAATCTCTACTCGCAATGTTTATTGTGGCATCTTGCAGTTGCGCCACCTGTTGTATGAAATTGTACTACGAGAGAGCAGAGCACAGAATTGGCGGGACCGTTTCAAAATGTCATAGGTCATACGCGCCTGAACCGGGGGGGCTTGGGGCTGAGTTCCCCAAATAATTGTGGTGGGGGTTGTAGATAGGATTAGCCCCCATAATTTTTAGATTTTCGTGAGTCTCAAGTGGCCGTGCAGTTTGAAGTTTCGTTTTGGCGATTTTAGTCTCCAGGAGGTGTAGTTGGAGATTTTTATTTGGCAATTTTGGCGAGTCTCGATCAAGGGGGTGCAGTTAGAGGGGTTTAAACCGCGAATTTGGCAAGTCTCGGAGGGGTGCAGTTTGAAGTTTTTTGCTGATGAGTTTTAGTTAGTCTCAATTAAGAGCGGGATGCAGTTGGTTGATTTTTAGTTGTCGATTTTTTGGCGAGGATCAAAGATAGCGCAGTTGGAAGTTTTGGTTGTTATTTTTGGTGAGTCTCTTTAAGAGTGGTGCAGTTGGAGTTTTTGTTGGCGGCTTTGGCGAGTCTCGATCGGGGGTGCAGTTCAAGCTAGGGTGTTTTAGGCGACTTTGGTAAGTCCCAAGGCAGTGCAATTGGAGGTTTTGGGGAGCTCAACAATTTGGAACGTCAACGTGAAACATTTTTAACATCACCATTGCACGTTTGCGTGTGTTGTGCGGTGCGTGTGCGTCTGTGGTGTGTGTGTGGGGGGAATGCGTGCGAGCGTGCATGCGTGTGCGTGT
Source organism: Paraescarpia echinospica (assembly GCA_020002185.1). Lineage (NCBI taxonomy): Eukaryota > Metazoa > Annelida > Polychaeta > Sabellida > Siboglinidae > Paraescarpia > Paraescarpia echinospica. The sequence continues at coordinate 3,725,747 of CM034536.1, read as the reverse complement.
ATAAATTGCACAGCACACCCCACTCCACCCCCGTAAGCAAAACGTTCTCCCCAGCTACATCTATCTCGGCAGATGTTATTTTTATTGGCGCAATCTACCTGCCAAACGGTGTAGCACAATGTCAAACCATTTTAGTTACCGTCGATTTTCGCATAAATAGTACAACACAAAAGTTACACCAATTTAATTTGTTTACACATATCTTTATAACAATGGCTACTGGGTTCCATAGCAAAACTACGTTGATTAAACAAAAATGTGACATAGCCTGCACATGTCACACATATTATGCCATGAATGGCTACAATATATAGATGTAATGCCAGACATAATATACGTGACTGACGCGTTGTTGTAATTAGGCCTATAGTATATTTTGTTGTGGGGCAAAACGCAACCCTCTTTGTTGGCCAAGCAAAACGCAACCCTTTGTAAATATTTTTTTCATAAACTAATCCGTTTTATATTTAGCATAACATTTGTTACAACTATTTATACAATGAATTAAACCCCATTATGTGAACTGACTAATAAATAATTACGCACTGGTTTTGTAATTATGTTATCATATCTATACAATATAGATCGGTGTTGGACATTAACTGGCATACTGTTACAATAAATGTAAGCAATATTTATAAATATGCATTTAAAGCCAGCATACCATATGATAAATATACAGTAATGTGGCTAAAGTAAGTCGGGTGCGATTTGTGCCACATGACGAAATGTTCTAAATGTGCAGGACTGGCACTAATATGGTATTTTTTGTGATGTAGTTACTGCGATTCTGTATCCTAATATTATTTAAGTGAGATAAATGTTTACATAAATGTGTTAACCCTTTCTGCCTTAGCTGAAAATAAGTAGAAGAAAATTAATTGCCTTTGTTGCTAAAAGGGTGAGCTATGCCCAACACTACTCTGTGTCTGTTCTTGATGGAATACACCAAAACACATATAGAAGTGTTAGATCTATATTCCAACGCAAAGATTCGCCATGCACGTGTACATTCCGTTCGTTGAATAGTTTCCGTACAAGCCCTCTAGCTATATTGACCAGCATGCTTTAGTTAGCCCCAAGCCGCCTATTTGACGAAGACATTAATTATTATTATATGAGGCCATTTACTTGTGCGGCGGAGTGTGCTTTCAAAGCAAGACACGATCTTGTCCCGCATTAAATTAAAACGGATATTATATAACTGATGTACATCACGTATGCCATTGTACGCTTACGTATAGGCACCTCTGCGACATAGCTCCCCCGGGCTTACACCATTCACGCTCGTGCACTACCTGAATAGTATAATATTGCACTACTATAGCAGTGAACACCACTCTTATGATGGGGTCTGTAGACGTGTGTGACTGTGGGTGCTTACCACAGTAGCCAGTTGAAACAAGTGCGTGAACGGTTGAACACCAAGGGTCCAAATCCATCACGAGGATGATACACTTTCGTCTTGCGCTTGCTCTGCTGGTGTTCAGCGTCATCTACGATTCAGGCAAGTAGATTGCATGTTCTCCTCATTGATAGTGATGATAATAACGAAAACATCCGTGTGTTACCTCGCATAGGGTCTACGCATTTTCAAAGAATCCTTGCATGAATCCATATCTGTCATTGGCATATCTGAGGTGTCAGCAATAGCACCCTAGCGCTAGTCATTTCAAAGTGTTAAGCCTTATGCGCAAGCAGCACAGTGTATGTCTCCAGCCGCTTTTCCGCCGTGATGGAACGGACGACTGTCAAGGTTTGAAAACACGCATGCACTCCTGGGATAAATAGTTGAAGCAGCTCAGAAAATATCCGTGAATAAGGCTTTCATTGTGATCCAGCGCGGATAATGCATCTAAGAAATCATATGTAGGCCTACTACAGTAAACTGCCGTTGTTCGTACTGTTTGTTCGGATCACGTTTATGCAAGTGGAGGTCGTCCTCCCTAGTAAACGTTTATTACAGTTTATTATGGTAAACCATGATACATCCATAGTAAACCATAGTATATTGCATTTTACCATGCTTTCGATCATCATAGTAAATCATAGTAAAATATGGTATTCACTGTAATAAACCATGGTAAAACGTGATATTCATCATAGTAAAATGAAGTATTTACTATAGTAAACCATTGTATTTACGATGGTAAAACATGGTAAAATATTCCGCAAAAACACTGTAGTTTACTATAGTAAACTATAGTAAACTTACTTTAGTAAACCGTAGTATTTTTTTAGCAGGGCTATTGATTGCTTGCTGCTGGTGAGCTCCAAACGTCGAAGATGGAGCTAATTCTACCTACTAATTGACACAAAACCTAAGGACCTTACGCCAATATCGGGTGGGGATGTGTACGTGTAATAGCACTGCAGGAACTATAGGTGTGTCTTTTGTCCAGTCTGGTTTTAAAAGTGTCCACCGTACTGCAGACAGTTTTTTGTTTTGTCATAATAACTATGTCGAGCGTTAGACAAATTGGATACGCTGGCTTACGCCCACCTTAGAGCAAAAACATAGTTTGATCGTAAACTCGTGGCGACCCTTGGAGAATAGTTGCATGACCACTCAAATACATCAACTGTAATTTTCTTACAGGCGTGTGGCAGCCAGCGGGCGTCAACGGCTATGGATACAGACGTCGCTCGTGGCACAGCTACGGCTTCGGGTCGTTCGGCTTCGGCCTGGTCGACCGGTCGGCCGCCTGTACACGGCGGGGAGGCGTGTGTGTCGAGAAGTCATCTTGTCTCCAGGTCACCCCATTCCTCTGCAACGGCACGTTCGCCTGCTGTCCCCTAGATGACCGTAGGTGTATATCGTGTATTGCAAACTAAATGGAACGCAAGTTCCATCAGGTCCAAAGTCCATACCCACGTAGTCCCACACTATTTACTATGATGTATGGTCAGAAATGTACTTCTGTCTACTATATGTTGAACGAAAATACCCGCAAAATATGGACAAGATAGTCTTCAGGCCCGATGGAGATATGTCATACAATTAGATAAGACGCGCTTAGCCTTCGTTTTTACTTTGTCTTGCACATTTTGTTATTGTCTTCTTGGTATCGGTGATGCAGCATGATATATAGATAATAAGGTCCCAGCTTCATAACAAAACTAATCGTGGTCAGTTTCGTTTTATACTTGTTAAATCTTGTTAAATACGCGACTCGTTGCTAAATCAACTGTAACGTAACGTAACGTAACGTTTACTTGTGACGCCATATATATATGTACACCGGCCTGTAGTACCTATAGTTACTCTAGTACCTACGTGTTGTTGAACTGTTGTGTATAACGCGTGTGACGTACGTGACGTCTATATGTCTGCCAGTGTGTGTGTGTGTGCGTGTGTGTGCGTGCGTGTGCGTGCGTGTATGTATGTGCGAGAGAGAGAGCGTGTGTGCGAGCACGAGCGCTCGCACGTACTGTTTGCATTTTGCAATATATTGCCGTTGCATGGTCATCTTAGAAGATGGTCGTATATAAATCTTGATTAAATAAAGTTGCGCGTTTTATTCTGCGCGAACTGACCCATTCTATGTCATCTCTGTGCGCATCTGCATTAACACTGCCTTGATATCCACAGGTGAATACGAGGTGTACTATATACGGAAGGTGATCTACCCGCACCGACGTCGAGACTGGCACCGGAGGTCGTACAGCAGACACCACTACCGCTAGGCTCTACATATCTTCCAACTAGCCAACCAACTTCAACAGTTTGGAGCTCATTGTTAGCATTGGGAATTTAGCGAATGAGAATCCACGACAAGTTTTTTCCATTTCCCTGATTTTTTACTTCCCCTGGCATAGACACTAGATAGAATGGACCAACGGCTTATAGTGTCTCTTCCGAAATACACAGGCAACGTAGGGTGAACGAAATTGCCCAAGTGGCCGATACAAGTACCGAACCACCGACCGGTCGGCACCAGAATTCGAATCCCTGTTCCTCCTAACGACAGTCCAGCACTCTCGACTACTGCACCCTGTCAGACCACTTGGAACGGACTGGTGGAAAGAATATATGACAAACCCACCTTCACGGGACAATAACTCACAAAATGCACTATCCGACCGAATATTATTCGTAGGCCAACACTGAAAAATAATAAAGCGCGTATTTCCATTATGCGGAATCAGCCAGGCCTTTTTCTGTTCCTCGCAATTTCCCGGGCAGTATAACCAAATACATCAACTGCATTATTTATTCTAGTATTAAAGTTGCTTTCTGAAATCGCCCATCTTTTAAATACAAATTTCAAGTGAATCAACATGCCCCATACACTATACATAACTATAGTCAACTCCATAAAATAACAAATGTTGCTTCACAAAATATGCAATTTTTAGATAAAACAATGCTAAAGACGAACAATTATATCCATATGCCATACGTTTTTTGTGCAGTTGCCTGGACTTGGCGACCGGTAACTTTGCAAAAGCATAACTTGCTGAATAACATATCAGCTACCAATGTGACATATACAGTAGAAAGTATGGTCAAATAAGCAAATATTGTTCGTGTTGTAAACACACATTTTTTAAACAGTTAAAAATGATCTACCCGGTAGGTTAACTCGGAATGCAACGTTAAGGACATGTGCTACATCTGAAAAATGTAAAGTTCTTATATAGCGCAGTATTCAGCCATCAGGACTGCTCAAAGTGCTTTACGTTTTACTCCCTGGCAGACCTGTTCAATCGAACACCATCTCGACTTATCTGGGAAGCATACAGCCATGCTGTAATTAAAGCTGGGAACGCTGCACAATTGTAAATTACTAGTGTTCCAGCAAATGACGATGGCTGATCGGAAAAAAAACATTACATTATAATTTTGTTCATGAAACACATTATTTATTTTCTCTATTTATTTCCACAGTAACGTTGCTACAAAGTATGCATTTCCACATGTACACTAATGTACACTGACCTGTGCACAAACCGCGACATGACTTTGACACATGAGAATGCATTTGGTGAAATGTACAATGTCACACATACATGAACAGATGCATAGCGTTACTAGTACACAATTGTGCGTTAAAAATTGCGAATCGTCGACTACATTCAACTAGTATCACGAATTCTCCGCACCGGGAATAACTAGTATTTTGTTTGTTGCAATACAATAAATATTCCTATACACATCACGAATAACACGTACACATGTGCTCAATAACGATACTACAGTCGAACCTGTCTTAAGCGAACTCTCTTTTCAATGACCACGTTCCTAGGTATGGGCTGTTCCTAACAAAGAAGTGAATGGCAACCTTTCAAACGTGACCAACAACCACATAAACCGATCATAAACTTGCAGCTTTTACTTCTTATGAATGAGCAGAATGCACCAACATCTGAAATTCAGTCGTTAAATCATCACCAAGCAACACCATACGTGCAACAAGTTCACACGGTCTGAATAGTGAAACAACTACTAAAAAGATTAGAAATAAAGAACAGTAGAGTGGCCCACAGATAACTTTACACTCTATTAATAGTGCCCAGTTATCTACAAGATGGAATACCTCTCATTATCTACCAGATGGAATACCTCTCATTATCTACCAGATGGAATACCTCTCATTATCTACCAGATGGAATACCTCATTACTCTATATACCTGCAATCTACTATAGGAGATCATCTCTCTTGAGAGACCACCTGTCTTGAGGGACCACGTGCCTTGAGAGACCACCTGCCTTGGGAGACCCCTGTCTTGTGAGAACACCTTGAGAGACCACTTTGGCTATGCAAAAGGTGAGGTCGTCCAAGAAAGGTTTGACTGTTTCACTCAAGTACAGTACGTCATTACTGAGTACACAAGGATGTCCACATCATACAACGCTTAGTACGTGACATTACAATGATTACTGTCATAAAATAAAATACAATAGATGCTTCAAAACAATAAATTAATTATATATTGGCATAATTACTGTGCGTAAATGCAGGTAATTAATGCAACGGTCGTTTCTAACAAAAGCAATCATAAAATGCTGCATAAACAATGTTAATAATTACAACAGCAACAACAGGGACAGTCTAGTGGTACTATAAACTGTCATCAGTTATCATCGAGTTATAAATCAGACGAGATACACACATTTCACGACAAACAAAAGTTGTCATCACGCTATGCCATTTATATTAGTATGTTTATTCCAGCTTGCTGTATTTGTATCTTCAGTCAAATTATGACTTTGTGAACACTTCTGATCAGGCACATTACTTCCTTGGCATCCGATTATGAAGACACAATTATGCATCATTCTTGTTTAGATCTACATACTACACTTTCACAACATGTGCGTACGAGCATCCACACATTCTCAATGATCACTCGGATCTATCACTCAACTTGCACACGTTTCAATTTCAAAAGTACTATGCACATATTTTTTGTTTTAAAGCTGTTTCCTCAACAGTTGGTTTAATAAAAAGTACTTTTGTTTAATCATTCAAAAGAATCAAAAGGTCATTACATGTGGTAATTTGCTGTGGATACTAGGTAGGTTTGCTTTTTGAATAACATTTTAATTGAGATGTGTAAAAACGAATTGAGGATACACCTTTAATTAACTTTACTGTACAGATGAAATTCATCCCAGTGTTACAGGTTTTCCAGATTCTACAAAGCCAATGATCACTATTTTGGTGTAAATCAAGTAAATCACTCAAAGTTCAAACACATTTTTAGACAGTCAATCAATGACTGGACAATTGCTGAACACATGATTCCTAAGATCCTTATTTAATGTATACCGTCTTATGGTCAAAACAGAGTATTAATTAATAACGTTTTAAAACTCTCCTGGCTGCAAAGTTACCTAAGTGGTTCACCACCTAGCCAACACATACTTAGACATCAACATAATATTTACGAAATAGATCCTGAGCAACTTGGTCAAAATAGAATCCACCCAAAATTAAGTCTTTCACCAACTTATGTCAGCACTTTATTATTTAGTGTTTGTGTCTTTCTATAAAAGATAAACTGCGAAAATAATATTTTTCTCAGAGAAATTGCCAACCTAATTTATTGGGCTACATGACAATACTAATTTAAAAATAACAATATATATTTTAAAATCCTCCCAGTCAATAACAATCCAAAATAAACACACTTAAGCATATCCCCGATTTGTTGAGTCATATTTTGCTGCGGAGTATTTTTCTGTCATTCATAGAGGACACACCAGGAAAGCTAATGATGCCAGGAAACAACGAGACTAGATCACAACACCAGACTTCTTGAGACAACAGAGATTCTTGAGTCAGATTTCGGATGGGCAGTTGGAACATATAGTCAAGTTGTAAGTTTTGATCACTGTCATTCGACCTTCTTGCGTAGATACTTCTTGAAGATGACCGGAAGCATGGAGAGGATGGCAAAGACACAGAGGACAGTTACAGACGTCCATGACACTGTGTCACTGGACGACGTCAGAGACTGCAGCGTCGTACCGGCCTGGATGGCGAGAAACGACGGAGGGGCAACACCTGTAGAGAGATCAAACACATCAGTGACTTCATTGAGAAGGAACATTTATATAAGTCAATATTGTTCATGACAAACTTTTCATTTAATGAACGAACATGTGAAAAAAGCAGATCATCATAATGACAATTGACAAATCCAGAAACTGGTGTAGTAATCATAATTATGAGCAGGGCTGGGTCTGATTATGTAATTGTATTTGTAATTGATTACAGCCAAATGCTGTAATTGTAACTGATTCTGGTTTTGAAAATATCATGTAATTGTAATTGATTATTTTGGTAATTGAAACAATTACATCAATTAAAATCAATTACACAGTTTTCTGACATCATACACTTTGTCCAACCAATATATATACAATACATTTGATGCTCGTTTCAGCACACAACCAAACTTACATTCTCACATCAAACAAGCACTCCCAATAAACATACATGATGAGATAGACACCTTATAAAAGGACCATATAAATCTTTACGTAAAGAGGGTGGCTCCTATGATAGCGACAATTGTGTCTTAATAGGAGTCACCGACCCCGATTGAATAAGCTATGTGATTACATTCTATATGTAATAGGTGTACATGCGTTTGTATGTGTTTTCTAAGAGTATGTTGAACACATGCCTGGTATATTTGATGTTGATATTGTGTGGCTTTGATGTCCTTATTGTTTTTATTATTCTATTATTGTTTTATTATTTATATGTATTGTTTCAGTTATCAGTCCTGTTACTGGGTCCACTGGTCCTGTTGGAATCTGTATTATTTATATGTATTGTTTCAGTTATCAGTCCTGTTACTGGGTCCACTGGAGCTGTTGGAATCTGAATAAATACAATACGATTGTAACATGGCTGAATGTCCTTATTGTTGTTATTGTTTTTATTATTCTATTATTGTTTTATTATTTATATGTATTGTTTCAGTTATCAGTCCTGTTACTGGGTCCACTGGACATGTTGGAAACTGAATAAATACAATACAATACAATACAATACAATACATATTGATATACGTATATGTATGCCTGTATAATGTACAAGCTTAAGTAATGTTCAGAAAAATCAACGAATTGTGTACCTACATGGGATCAAATAAACGTTGTTATAAACGTTACGTTATTTTTAAAAATAACTATTAAGAAACAGCTGACCTACAGTTTGTTTTAAATCTACAAAGTAATAAAAGTTCAAAATACCCAATGCCTAAGGTGTAATCCCAATGTGCCATTTACCTAACAGTGCTAATTAATGAAGAAGCCATGCATCTGGCAATATCCAAGACTACTGTTTGCTCAGAGAGTGAATTAGCCAAGGGTCAATATCCCCTTTGTTCTTTGGCCAGGTTGCAAGGTGCTAGTGCAAGCTGGCTAAAGTGGTCCAAAGGCTGTCTGAGTCACAGTACTTCCTCAGAAGAAGATTCTAGCAGTTTTTAGCAGTTAGCACTGTCTCTTATGAGAGCAACAAAGGTATTTTGGTATGGATTTCCTTATTTGTTTAAATACTTGCAACTGTGGTTATTAACTAACTGGGAAAATTTGTCCATTGAAGCAAAGCTTTTGTTGCTTCAATGTTATCATTGTGCAAAAGCTATATAGTTTGTTATATAAAACTATCTTTGCAACTCACTTATTGACTACAATTCCAATTTAATTTATTTTTGCGATTTTTATAAATCTCACTCAAATTTAGACCATTTGTTTCATTCTACTTCATGATTAACCCGTTCGACCCTACATACCTATGCATGCCATATCACTGATAAACTTTTTGGTGTCAGTGGTGTTATTGTAATTGATCTTAAAATTGTAGAAGTGTAATTGTAATTGAAATGATAAATGAAAAGTAATTGCAACCGATTTGATTTTGTGTAATTGGACCCAGCCCTAAATTTATGCACATGATCTCTGCTAAGTTTTCCCTTCAATATTAACATATATGCACTACATAGTGTCAGATCACTGTTTCCAACTTAACAATTTTTCCGCATATTCTTATTACAAAGGAACACATTTGGGACCAGAATTTCAACAAAACATATGACAGAATATCCAATAGCTACACATGTGCGGTGGCCATTTTGTAAGCTTGACGGACCTTGTTGATAGGCAATTAGTCATATGATGGATCCATGAATTAGTGAAACATCTACCTACCTATGAATGTGCCAACAAAGAAGGGGATGGGTGGCACATTGATGATTGGTGATACAACGTTGATGAACCAGTTAGGTAAAAGCGGCGTCGTTCGCAGGAATATGATGTAGTTTATCATGTGTTCTCTGTGTCGTTCAACCTGCAGTGAACAAAAATAACATATTGGATTCATACAAGGAAATTAACACGGTAAACCTGACATGACTATAAAAGTTTCATTTAATTTGTGTTACTACTATCTCATTTACTATCTGTTTAGTATTCACTGTTTTTATCTAACAATTTAACAGACACGGTTTATTGTTTAAAACTGGTCAAACAAATGAACATGCATCTGTGTGTAGGTAGCGCCATCCAGATTTTGCTTATAGTATACTTGCCAACTCTCCCGGATTTTGAGTATATCTCAAGGTCTCTAGGAATACAGGCAAATCTCATGGAAAATCTCCAACAATGCCCCCCGTCTCCCGATGTCATGAGTCGAGCCAAGACAGCACCCACCCCCCATCTCCTGATGTCATGAGTGGAGCCAAGACAGCATCCACCCCTCCGTCTCCTGATGTCATGAGTCGAGCCAAGACAGCACCCATGCCCCATCTCCCGATGTCATGAGTCGAGCCAAGACAACACCCACCCGCCTGTCTCCCGATGTCATGAGTCGAGCCAAGACAGCACCCACGCCCTATCTCCCGATGTCATGAGTCGAGCCAAGACAGCACTCCCCATCTCCCGATGTCATGAGTCGAGCCAAGACAGCACCCATCCCCCATCTCCCGATGTCATGAGTCGGCCCAAGACAGTACCCCGATCTCCCGATATCATGAGTCGAGCCAAGACAGCACCCACCCCCCATCTCCCGATGTCATGAGTCAAGCCAAGGCAGCACCCACCACCCGTCTCCCAATGTCATGAGTCGAGCCAAGACAGCACCCACCACCGGTCTCCCGATGTCATGAGTCGAGCCAAGACAGCACCCCCGTCTCCCGATGTCATGAGTCGAGCCAAGACAGCACCCATCACCCCATCTCCCGATGTCATGACTCGAGCCAAGACAGCACCCCCCACCCCCATCTCCCGATGTCATGAGTCGAGCCAAGACAGCACCCACCCCTCTCCGTGTCTCCCGATGTCATGAGTCGAGCCAAAACAGCAGAGTAGCTGAATAAAAAGCTGAAATTACTGTGGCAAAAAATTTCCAACAGCACTCCCTTATCTTCCAATGTGAAGATCAGAGACAGCGTAAAGATATAATGCGACACGGGAAGCATGGTGAACCACTGATGAATCTCCTGGATTTCAACCAAAAAAGTTGGCAGGTATATCATAGACAGTAATGTGTCTCACCGTGTGCGACCACTCGATGACTCGGTCGGGAATGTATCTGTAGACGAGTCTACGACCAACGAGGTCAGACAACATGTAACAGATGGACGCTCCCGTCGCAGAACTCTGGATCACACAAGCAACAGCTCAGACGATACATCGGTAAACCATTCTAAACATCTTAAATGGAGATTGTCCATTTGTTTTTAACGTAAAATCGTATCATACAGTAATAGTATTACAAGTTTATAACAATGCTAACTGCCCAAAGGTGTTTTAATAAACCATTTTGTTGTTGTAGAAATATGTTTCAGGCAGAAACAGTTTGTTTACATGGCAGCCCAGAAGGTCTGGCCTCAGGTCTGATTACTAATGAGTTGGATATAACATAGCTTGGCATCACACACCCGAAATTATCCGAGCTCACTATTAGGAGATTTCAGTGACAGCTCAGTGATTTTTGTAAACTTTAAATGTTTAAAACTCATCATTTATCTGAATATAACTCTAAGGTGGTCATACTTCAATAAGCAAGACCGCAAAACAACTCATCATTATCGTAGCGCAGCTTTGACACAATGTCTTGGCTGTGGATAGAAGCAACAACAGTCATAACTCACCAGACAGACAAGAAAGAGAGCCACCGGGAATGAGAAGAGGTATCCAGACAGGATACTGAGGAATATCGAGCCAGGGATGGCAAACGACTGAAGACTGAACAGTATCTTTAAGGATCTTTCATATGTGAAACCAATTCAGAAAACTGACAGCCATTGCACATGAAGAGACACAGAGCACGATATCTACAATCTAACATTTCTCCCACAAAAAAAGAAACCTGGAAACTAATCGTTCAAACGAAGTGTCACAACCGTCCCACCACAATATTTCTCACTTTTGTGACATATATCACAATACAAAAATCACTTTCCAAATGATATATGACCATTTGTATGCCTTTGGCCAGTACTAGTCGGCTCTGAAACTGCTATAAAAATACACAGCCAGTCATAACAGCTTGGTTGTATGTGTGCGTGCACGTGCATGCATGTTTATGTGCAAGCATGTTTGCATGTGTGTACATGTACACCTTATAAATGCAGTTCAACAACCATGAAAGGATACAATATGAATGTGACGAGGTAGCCTCCGACCACCTCATAGAAGTATCTGTCTGTGTAACGTGACAACACCTCTCCCAAGTTCTTCGCATCGTCAATGTCTCTTGGAAGTTTTATGTACTGGATTTCATCACTGAACCACAAGTTGCAGTTATATGTAACACGACTATCCTAGTTTATTGCAAAAATATAACAAAAATTATGTACTATTTAAACAACTACACAGTTTATTAGACTGAAGTCCTTGAAACATACAAAATAATACAAAGACTAGCCGACACCCATAAAACAAAAACCCAAGGGCATCAATTACTACTATCACAGTGGCGCCATCTGGAGATCACATCTCTATTATCTTATGTAGGAGAAAACTGAGAATACAAATATATGTAAGTAAATAACTATCATTATTATTCTTAACTACATCGCCAATTTATAGAAAGAGGTGAAAGAACATCAGAGGAGATTCACTTGCAATACTCCAAAGTTAACAAAGTATTACATAATTATTACATAGTAATACATAATGATTACAGTGATACATAATTATTACACAGTAATACACAATTATTACATAGTAATACATAATTATTACATAGCAATACATAATTATTACACAGTAATACACAATTATTACATAGTAATACATAATTATTACATAGTAATACATAATTATTACACAAACATAGCGATAGTTGTCTTAAATGTAATATTCATCAATACAGCAAAGTAGCGTAGAAACCAAAACTAATATACCAGTATCACAGATATACTTACGGGTCCAGGTCAGGGAAGCTAAGATGGACTATTCCTAGGCAGATCGAGGCAAAGCCAAATATTAAGGCGAGAATAAAGAATGACTGTCCACTACTCCTTGTTTTGCTGAGTGCTGCCTCGTGTCGATTTCGTAGTTGTGTGTAATCTGAGGAAAACAACTAATGTAAACAACTGTCAGAACATAATATGTTCGTTCAATCAATTAATATAACTTGATAAAATCGATAATTAAATAATTAATTATATGTACACCCGTTTAAATATATTTTGAAATACTCATTTAGTATAGTAAAAGCAGAAGTATGTATCTCCACCAAACAAAACTTTCCATCTCAGATGTCACTACCTTGGCAATCAGAAAAGTTTACACACACTCCAGACAGGACCTGGCTATATATTTGCATTTTTCTCCAAAATCCTTTTATTATTCTTATAATATTTTGTTGCTGTGTTCTTTGTGGTAGGAAGCAATAATACAAAACAAAATATGTATTTATCCTGTGTCATGTGTAAGTATTATTAAAAACATGATAATACTACACAACCAACCTGAAAAAGAATTATAAATTGTACAGGAATTTAGTGAATCTACTAACTACAAACAATCATGCAGGGTGAATATGTGTGCATAGTGGTCATCTAAACTTACAATATAATTTTTTATTACGCAGATGATCATGTAAAACAGATTTTGCTAACCACAAACAGATTTTGCTAACCACAATATATAAACTAATCGACTGTGCTAAATCAGAGGAAACTAATGAGAAAACTACACCAGAACCAATCACATGCAGGAAAGATGTGCTATGGTGAAAAGGAACACAATAGGTTATCTAAGTTTTCAAATAATCAGGGAGCTGCAATGCAAAATGTTACTCTCTCTGTACACAGAAGCGCTTTGCCTTTGCAAAACTTAGTTTTATAAATTGTGTAAGAATTGTCTGTATATAATGAGTCATTATTAATGTTATTATTAAACAAATTCCAAATTTTTACAATAAAAAGTGGTACTTCTGTAAATTTGTCATTCAAATTTAAACTTCAAGTGTGATTCATAAAACGGCTCCCTGTGGCTATGTACAAAATATGTAATACGATTTAAACATTTTTAAAGCAAATACACATTAAAAAGAATAGAGCTGTATTCCTAAAAAATATGAACATAATAGTGTATACAGTAATAGTCAAGAAATCTGTACGGTGTGGCATATATACTTCAACTTGAAACACATCACTGTTATCTGATTGATCCCATTAGTTCACTATGTTAGAATGGAAACAAAGTCAAAGTACACTATATTCACTAAAACGTCACTCCATCAGTGATCAGACTCAGACCTTGGCCTTGCCCTGGCCACGGAATTCAAGCCTCGGCTCAAGACAAGTTGATACCCAAGAATCAATGAGATACTAATTATTAGCCAGGTGCGAACCATTTCCTACAACGAAAGAAATTATCTCACAACGATGACAGCTCCCTGAACAAAAGAAAGTGAATCTAAACTACTGTGAACGGGTCAACGTTGAAATCGCTGTCACACGGACGGAAACAGAACCCGGACTCGGAGACCCATACCGTTTGATGTCACCACGGTGTGCCCATTTTTCGGCTGATCCATTTTATATGAAGTGATACCGTTATGGAATCTATATTTCTGTGGCTGAGTTCCCCAAATAATTGTGGTGGGGGTTGTAGATAGGATTAGCCCCCATAATTTTTAGATTTTCGTGAGTCTCAAGTGGCCGTGCAGTTTGAAGTTTCGTTTTGGCGATTTTAGTCTCCAGGAGGTGTAGTTGGAGATTTTTATTTGGCAATTTTGGCGAGTCTCGATCAAGGGGGTGCAGTTAGAGGGGTTTAAACCGCGAATTTGGCAAGTCTCGGAGGGGTGCAGTTTGAAGTTTTTTGCTGATGAGTTTTAGTTAGTCTCAATTAAGAGCGGGATGCAGTTGGTTGATTTTTAGTTGTCGATTTTTTGGCGAGGATCAAAGATAGCGCAGTTGGAAGTTTTGGTTGTTATTTTTGGTGAGTCTCTTTAAGAGTGGTGCAGTTGGAGTTTTTGTTGGCGGCTTTGGCGAGTCTCGATCGGGGGTGCAGTTCAAGCTAGGGTGTTTTAGGCGACTTTGGTGAGTCCCAAGGCAGTGCAGTTGGAGGTTTTGGGGAGCTCAACAATTTGGAACGTCAACGTGAAACATTTTTAACATCACCATTGCACGTTTGCGTGTGTTGTGCGGTGCGTGTGCGTCTGTGGTGTGTGTGTGGGGGGAATGCGTGCGAGCGTGCATGCGTGTGCGTGTATAAATTGCACAGCACACCCCACTCCACCCCCGTAAGCAAAACGTTCTCCCCAGCTACATCTATCTCGGCAGATGTTATTTTTATTGGCGCAATCTACCTGCCAAACGGTGTAGCACAATGTCAAACCATTTTAGTTACCGTCGATTTTCGCATAAATAGTACAACACAAAAGTTACACCAATTTAATTTGTTTACACATATCTTTATAACAATGGCTACTGGGTTCCATAGCAAAACTACGTTGATTAAACAAAAATGTGACATAGCCTGCACATGTCACACATATTATGCCATGAATGGCTACAATATATAGATGTAATGCCAGACATAATATACGTGACTGACGCGTTGTTGTAATTAGGCCTATAGTATATTTTGTTGTGGGGCAAAACGCAACCCTCTTTGTTGGCCAAGCAAAACGCAACCCTTTGTAAATATTTTTTTCATAAACTAATCCGTTTTATATTTAGCATAACATTTGTTACAACTATTTATACAATGAATTAAACCCCATTATGTGAACTGACTAATAAATAATTACGCACTGGTTTTGTAATTATGTTATCATATCTATACAATATAGATCGTTGTTGGACATTAACTGGCATACTGTTACAATAAATGTAAGCAATATTTATAAAAATGCATTTAAAGCTAGCATACCATATGATAAATATACAGTAATGTGGCTAAAGTAAGTCGGGTGCGATTTGTTCCACATGACGAAATGTTCTAAATGTGCAGGACTGGCACTAATATGGTATTTTTTGTGATGTAGTTACTGCGATTCTGTATCCTAATATTATTTAAGTGAGATAAATGTTTACATAAATGTGTTAACCCTTTCTGCCTTAGCTGAAAATAAGTTGAAGAAAATTAATTGCCTTTGTTGCTAAAAGGGTGAGCTATGCCCAACACTACTCTGTGTCTGTTCTTGATGGAATACGCCAAAACACATATAGAAGTGTTAGATCTATATTCCAACGCAAAGATTCGCCATGCACGTGTACATTCCGTTCGTTGAATAGTTTCCGTACAAGCCCTCTAGCTATATTGACCAGCATGCTTTAGTTAGCCCCAAGCCGCCTATTTGACGAAGACATTAATTATTATTATATGAGGCCATTTACTTGTGCGGCGGAGTGTGCTTTCAAAGCAAGACACGATCTTGTCCCGCATTAAATTAAAACGGATATTATATAACTGATGTACATCACGTATGCCATTGTACGCTTACGTATAGGCACCTCTGCGACATAGCTCCCCCGGGCTTACACCATTCACGCTCGTGCACTACCTGAATAGTATAATATTGCACTACTATAGCATTGAACACCACTCTTATGATGGGGTCTGTAGACGTGTGTGACTGTGGGTGCTTACCACAGTAGCCAGTTGAAACAAGTGCGTGGACGGTTGAACACCAAGGGTCCAAATCCATCACGAGGATGATACACTTTCGTCTTGCGCTTGCTCTGCTGGTGTTCAGCGTCATCTACGATTCAGGCAAGTAGATTGCATGTTCTCCTCATTAATAGTGATGATAATAACGAAAACATCCGTGTGTTACCTCGCATAGGGTCTACGCATTTTCAAAGAATCCTTGCATGAATCCATATCTGTCATTGGCATATCTGAGGTGTCAGCAATAGCACCCTAGCGCTAGTCATTTCAAAGTGTTAAGCCTTATGCGCAAGCAGCACAGTGTATGTCTCCAGCCGCTTTTCCGCCGTGGTGGAACGGACGACTGTCAAGGTTTGAAAACACGCATGCACTCCTGGGATAAATAGTTGAAGCAGCTCAGAAAATATCCGTGAATAAGGCTTTCATTGTGATCCAGCGCGGATAATGCATCTAAGAAATCATATGTAGGCCTACTACAGTAAACTGCCGTTGTTCGTACTGTTTGTTCGAATCACGTTTATGCAAGTGGAGGTCGTCCTCCCTAGTAAACGTTTATTACAGTTTATTATGGTAAACCATGATACATCCATAGTAAACCATAGTATATTGCATTTTACCATGCTTTCGATCATCATAGTAAATCATAGTAAAATATGGTATTCACTGTAATAAACCATGGTAAAACGTGATATTCATCATAGTAAAATGAAGTATTTACTATAGTAAACCATTGTATTTACGATGGTAAAACATGGTAAAATATTCCGCAAAAACACTGTAGTTTACTATAGTAAACTATAGTAAATTTACTTTAGTAAACCGTAGTATTTTTTTAGCAGGGCTATTGATTGCTTGCTGCTGGTGAGCTCCAAACGTCGAAGATGGAGCTAATTCTACCTACTAATTGACACAAAACCTAAGGACCTTACGCCAATATCGGGTGGGGATGTGTACGTGTAATAGCACTGCAGGAACTATAGGTGTGTCTTTTGTCCAGTCTGGTTTTAAAAGTGTCCACCGTACTGCAGACAGTTTTTTGTTTTGTCATAATAACTATGTCGAGCGTTAGACAAATTGGATACGCTGGCTTACACCCACCTTAGAACAAAACATAGTTTGATCGTAAACTCGTGGCGACCCTTGGAGAATAGTTGCATGACCACTCAAATACATCAACTGTAATTTTCTTACAGGCGTGTGGCAGCAAGCGGGCGTCAACGGCTATGGCTACAGACGTCGCTCGTGGCACAGCTACGGCTTCGGGTCGTTCGGCTTCGGCCTGGTCGACCGGTCGGCCGCCTGTACACGGCGGGGAGGCGTGTGTGTCGAGAAGTCATCTTGTCTCCAGGTCACCCCATTCCTCTGCAACGGCACGTTCGCCTGCTGTCCCCTAGATGACCGTAGGTGTATATCGTGTATTGCAAACTAAATGGAACGCAAGTTCCATCAGGTCCAAAGTCCATACCCACGTAGTCCCACACTATTTACTATGATGTATGGTCAGAAATGTACTTCTGTCTACTATATGTTGAACGAAAATACCCGCAAAATATGGACAAGATAGTCTTCAGGCCCGATGGAGATATGTCATACAATTAGATAAGACGCGCTTAGCCTTCGTTTTTACTTTGTCTTGCACATTTTGTTATTGTCTTCTTGGTATCGGTGATGCAGCATGATATATAGATAATAAGGTCCCAGCTTCATAACAAAAACTAATCGTGGTCAGTTTCGTTTTATACTTGTTAAATCTTGTTAAATACGCGACTCGTTGCTAAATCAACTGTAACGTAACGTAACGTAACGTTTACTTGTGACGCCATATATATATGTACACCGGCCTGTAGTACCTATAGTTACTCTAGTACCTACGTGTTGTTGAACTGTTGTGTATAACGCGTGTGACGTACGTGACGTCTATATGTCTGCCAGTGTGTGTGTGTGTGTGTGTATGTGCGTGCGTGCGTGTATGTATGTGCGAGAGAGAGAGCGTGTGTGCGAGCACGAGCGCTCGCACGTACTGTTTGCATTTTGCAATATATTGCCGTTGCATGGTCATCTTA
Source organism: Paraescarpia echinospica (assembly GCA_020002185.1). Taxonomy (NCBI): domain Eukaryota; kingdom Metazoa; phylum Annelida; class Polychaeta; order Sabellida; family Siboglinidae; genus Paraescarpia; species Paraescarpia echinospica. Next base: position 3,707,089 of record CM034536.1, on the reverse strand, counting down.
GAAGATGGTCGTATATAAATATTGATTAAATAAAGTTGCGCGTTTTATTCTGCGCGAACTGACCCATTCTATGTCATCTCTGTGCGCATCTGCATTAACACTGCCTTGATATCCACAGGTGAATACGAGGTGTACTATATACGGAAGGTGATCTACCCGCACCGACGTCGAGACTGGCACCGGAGGTCGTACAGCAGACACCACTACCGCTAGGCTCTACATATCTTCCAACTAGCCAACCAACTTCAACAGTTTGGAGCTCATTGTTAGCATTGGGAATTTAGCGAATGAGAATCCACGACAAGTTTTTTCCATTTCCCTGATTTTTTACTTCCCCTGGCATAGACACTAGATAGAATGGACCAACGGCTTATAGTGTCTCTTCCGAAATACACAGGCAACGTAGGGTGAACGAAATTGCCCAAGTGGCCGATACAAGTACCGAACCACCGACCGGTCGGCACCAGAATTCGAATCCCTATTCCTCCTAACGACAGTCCAGCACTCTCGACTACTGCACCCTGTCAGACCACTTGGAACGGACTGGTGGAAAGAATATATGACAAACCCACCTTCACGGGACAATAACTCACAAAATGCACTATCCGACCGAATATTATTCGTAGGCCAACACTGAAGAATAATAAAGCGCGTATTTCCATTATGCGGAATCAGCCAGGCCTTTTTCTGTTCCTCGCAATTTCCCGGGCAGTATAACCAAATACATCAACTGCATTATTTATTCTAGTATTAAAGTTGCTTTCTGAAATCGCCCATCTTTTAAATACAAATTTCAAGTGAATCAACATGCCCCATACACTATACATAACTATAGTCAACTCCATAAAATAACAAATGTTGCTTCACAAAATATGCAATTTTTAGATAAAACAATGCTAAAGACGAACAATTATATCCATATGCCATACGTTTTTTGTGCAGTTGCCTGGACTTGGCGACCGGTAACTTTGCAAAAGCATAACTTGCTGAATAACATATCAGCTACCAAAGTGACATATACAGTAGAAAGTATGGTCAAATAAGTAAATATTGTTCGTGTTGTAAACACACATTTTTTAAACAGTTAAAAATGATCTACCCGGTAGGTTAACTCGGAATGCAACGTTAAGGACATGTGCTACATCTGAAAAATGTAAAGTTCTTATATAGCGCAGTATTCAGTCATCAGGACTGCTCAAAGTGCTTTACGTTTTACTCCCTGGCAGACCTGTTCAATCGAACACCATCTCGACTTATCTGGGAAGCATACAGCCATGCTGTAATTAAAGCTGGGAACGCTGCACAATTGTAAATTACTAGTGTTCCAGCAAATGACGATGGCTGATCGGAAAAAAAACATTACATTATAATTTTGTTCATGAAACACATTATTTATTTTCTCTATTTATTTCCACAGTAACGTTGCTACAAAGTATGCATTTCCACATGTACACTAATGTACACTGACCTGTGCACAAACCGCGACATGACTTTGACACATGAGAATGCATTTGGTGAAATGTACAATGTCACACATACATGAACAGATGCATAGCGTTACTAGTACACAATTGTGCGTTAAAAATTGCGAATCGTCGACTACATTCAACTAGTATCACGAATTCTCCGCACCGGGAATAACTAGTATTTTGTTTGTTGCAATACAATAAATATTCCTATACACATCACGAATAACACGTACACATGTGCTCAATAACGATACTACAGTCGAACCTGTCTTAAGCGAACTCTCTTTTCAATGACCACGTTCCTAGGTATGGGCTGTTCCTAACAAAGAAGTGAATGGCAACCTTTCAAACGTGACCAACAACCACATAAACCGATCATAAACTTGCAGCTTTTACTTCTTATGAATGAGCAGAATGCACCAACATCTGAAATTCAGTCGTTAAATCATCACCAAGCAACACCATACGTGCAACAAGTTCACACGGTCTGAATAGTGAAACAACTACTAAAAAGATTAGAAATAAAGAACAGTAGAGTGGCCCACAGATAACTTTACACTCTATTAATAGTGCCCAGTTATCTACAAGATGGAATACCTCTCATTATCTACCAGATGGAATACCTCTCATTATCTACCAGATGGAATACCTCTCATTATCTACCAGATGGAATACCTCATTACTCTATATACCTGCAATCTACTATAGGAGATCATCTCTCTTGAGAGACCACCTGTCTTGAGGGACCACGTGCCTTGAGAGACCACCTGCCTTGGGAGACCCCTGTCTTGTGAGAACACCTTGAGAGACCACTTTGGCTATGCAAAAGGTGAGGTCGTCCAAGAAAGGTTTGACTGTTTCACTCAAGTACAGTACGTCATTACTGAGTACACAAGGATGTCCACATCATACAACGCTTAGTACGTGACATTACAATGATTACTGTCATAAAATAAAATACAATAGATGCTTCAAAACAATAAATTAATTATATATTGGCATAATTACTGTGCGTAAATGCAGGTAATTAATGCAACGGTCGTTTCTAACAAAAGCAATCATAAAATGCTGCATAAACAATGTTAATAATTACAACAGCAACAACAGGGACAGTCTAGTGGTACTATAAACTGTCATCAGTTATCATCGAGTTATAAATCAGACGAGATACACACATTTCACGACAAACAAAAGTTGTCATCACGCTATGCCATTTATATTAGTATGTTTATTCCAGCTTGCTGTATTTGTATCTTCAGTCAAATTATGACTTTGTGAACACTTCTGATCAGGCACATTACTTCCTTGGCATCCGATTATGAAGACACAATTATGCATCATTCTTGTTTAGATCTACATACTACACTTTCACAACATGTGCGTACGAGCATCCACACATTCTCAATGATCACTCGGATCTATCACTCAACTTGCACACGTTTCAATTTCAAAAGTACTATGCACATATTTTTTGTTTTAAAGCTGTTTCCTCAACAGTTGGTTTAATAAAAAGTACTTTTGTTTAATCATTCAAAAGAATCAAAAGGTCATTACATGTGGTAATTTGCTGTGGATACTAGGTAGGTTTGCTTTTTGAATAAAATTTTAATTGAGATGTGTAAAAACGAATTGAGGATACACCTTTAATTAACTTTACTGTACAGATGAAATTCATCCCAGTGTTACAGGTTTTCCAGATTCTACAAAGCCAATGATCACTATTTTGGTGTAAATCAAGTAAATCACTCAAAGTTCAAACACATTTTTAGACAGTCAATCAATGACTGGACAATTGCTGAACACATGATTCCTAAGATCCTTATTTAATGTATACCGTCTTATGGTCAAAACAGAGTATTAATTAATAACGTTTTAAAACTCTCCTGGCTGCAAAGTTACCTAAGTGGTTCACCACCTAGCCAACACATACTTAGACATCAACATAATATTTACGAAATAGATCCTGAGCAACTTGGTCAAAATAGAATCCACCCAAAATTAAGTCTTTCACCAACTTATGTCAGCACTTTATTATTTAGTGTTTGTGTCTTTCTATAAAAGATAAACTGCGAAAATAATATTTTTCTCAGAGAAATTGCCAACCTAATTTATTGGGCTACATGACAATACTAATTTAAAAATAACAATATATATTTTAAAATCCTCCCAGTCAATAACAATCCAAAATAAACACACTTAAGCATATCCCCGATTTGTTGAGTCATATTTTGCTGCGGAGTATTTTTCTGTCATTCATAGAGGACACACCAGGAAAGCTAATGATGCCAGGAAACAACGAGACTAGATCACAACACCAGACTTCTTGAGACAACAGAGATTCTTGAGTCAGATTTCGGATGGGCAGTTGGAACATATAGTCAAGTTGTAAGTTTTGATCACTGTCATTCGACCTTCTTGCGTAGATACTTCTTGAAGATGACCGGAAGCATGGAGAGGATGGCAAAGACACAGAGGACAGTTACAGACGTCCATGACACTGTGTCACTGGACGACGTCAGAGACTGCAGCGTCGTACCGGCCTGGATGGCGAGAAACGACGGAGGGGCAACACCTGTAGAGAGATCAAACACATCAGTGACTTCATTGAGAAGGAACATTTATATAAGTCAATATTGTTCATGACAAACTTTTCATTTAATGAACGAACATGTGAAAAAAGCAGATCATCATAATGACAATTGACAAATCCAGAAACTGGTGTAGTAATCATAATTATGAGCAGGGCTGGGTCTGATTATGTAATTGTATTTGTAATTGATTACAGCCAAATGCTGTAATTGTAACTGATTCTGGTTTTGAAAATATCATGTAATTGTAATTGATTATTTTGGTAATTGAAACAATTACATCAATTAAAATCAATTACACAGTTTTCTGACATCATACACTTTGTCCAACCAATATATATACAATACATTTGATGCTCGTTTCAGCACACAACCAAACTTACATTCTCACATCAAACAAGCACTCCCAATAAACATACATGATGAGATAGACACCTTATAAAAGGACCATATAAATCTTTACGTAAATAGGGTGGCTCCTATGATAGCGACAATTGTGTCTTAATAGGAGTCACCGACCCCGATTGAATAAGCTATGTGATTACATTCTATATGTAATAGGTGTACATGCGTTTGTATGTGTTTTCTAAGAGTATGTTGAACACATGCCTGGTATATTTGATGTTGATATTGTGTGGCTTTGATGTCCTTATTGTTTTTATTATTCTATTATTGTTTTATTATTTATATGTATTGTTTCAGTTGTCAGTCCTGTTACTGGGTCCACTGGTCCTGTTGGAATCTGAATAAATACAATACAATTGTAACATGGCTGAATGTCCTTATTGTTGTTATTGTTTTTATTATTCTATTATTGTTTTATTATTTATATGTATTGTTTCAGTTATCAGTCCTGTTACTGGGTCCACTGGACCTGTTGGAATCTGAATAAATACAATACAATACAATACATATTGATATACGTATATGTATGCCTGTATAATGTACAAGCTTAAGTAATGTTCAGAAAAATCAACGAATTGTGTACCTACATGGGATCAAATAAACGTTGTTATAAACGTTACGTTATTTTTAAAAATAACTATTAAGAAACAGCTGACCTACAGTTTGTTTTAAATCTACAAAGTAATAAAAGTTCAAAATACCCAATGCCTAAGGTGTAATCCCAATGTGCCATTTACCTAACAGTGTTAATTAATGAAGAAGCCATGCATCTGGCAATATCCAAGACTACTGTTTGCTCAGAGAGTGAATTAGCCAAGGGTCAATATCCCCTTTGTTCTTTGGCCAGGTTGCAAGGTGCTAGTGCAAGCTGGCTAAAGTGGTCCAAAGGCTGTCTGAGTCACAGTACTTCTTCAGAAGAAGATTCTAGCAGTTTTTAGCAGTTAGCACTGTCTCTTATGAGAGCAACAAAGGTATTTTGGTATGGATTTCCTTATTTGTTTAAATACTTGCAACTGTGGTTATTAACTAACTGGGAAAATTTGTCCATTGAAGCAAAGCTTTTGTTGCTTCAATGTTATCATTGTGCAAAAGCTATATAGTTTGTTATATAAAACTATCTTTGCAACTCACTTATTGACTTCAATTCCAATTTAATTTATTTTTGCGATTTTTATAAATCTCATTCAAATTTAGACCATTTGTTTCATTCTACTTCATGATTAACCCGTTCGACCCTACATACCTATGCATGCCATATCACTGATAAACTTTTTGGTGTCAGTGGTGTTATTGTAATTGATCTTAAAATTGTAGAAGTGTAATTGTAATTGAAATGATAAATGAAAAGTAATTGCAACCGATTTGATTTTTTGTAATTGGACCCAGCCCTGAATTTATGCACATGATCTCTGCTAAGTTTTCCCTTCAATATTAACATATATGCACTACATAGTGTCAGATCACTGTTTCCAACTTAACAATTTTTCCACATATTCTTATTACAAAGGAACACATTTGGGACCAGAATTTCAACAAAACATATGACAGAATATCCAATAGCTACACATGTGCGGTGGCCATTTTGTAAGCTTGACGGACCTTGTTGATAGGCAATTAGTCATATGATGGATCCATGAATTAGTGAAACATCTACCTACCTATGAATGTGCCAACAAAGAAGGGGATGGGTGGCACATTGATGATTGGTGATACAACGTTGATGAACCAGTTAGGTAAAAGCGGCGTCGTTCGCAGGAATATGATGTAGTTTATCATGTGTTCTCTGTGTCGTTCAACCTGCAGTGAACAAAAATAACATATTGGATTCATACAAGGAAATTAACACGGTAAACCTGACATGACTATAAAAGTTTCATTTAATTTGTGTTACTACTATCTCATTTACTATCTGTTTAGTATTCACTGTTTTTTATCTAACAATTTAACAGACACGGTTTATTGTTTAAAACTGGTCAAACAAATGAACATGCATCTGTGTGTAGGTAGCGCCATCCAGATTTTGCTTATAGTATACTTGCCAACTCTCCCGGATTTTGAGTATATCTCAAGGTCTCTAGGAATACAGGCAAATCTCATGGAAAATCTCCAACAATGCCCCCCATCTCCCGATGTCATGAGTCGAGCCAAGACAGCACCCACCCCCCATCTCCTGATGTCATGAGTGGAGCCAAGACAGCATCCACCCCTCCGTCTCCTGATGTCATGAGTCGAGCCAAGACAGCACCCATGCCCCATCTCCCGATGTCATGAGTCGAGCCAAGACAACACCCACCCGCCTGTCTCCCGATGTCATGAGTCGAGCCAAGACAGCACCCACGCCCTATCTCCCGATGTCATGAGTCGAGCCAAGACAGCACTCCCCATCTCCCGATGTCATGAGTCGAGCCAAGACAGCACCCATCCCCCGTCTCCCGATGTCATGAGTCGGCCCAAGACAGTACCCCGATCTCCCGATATCATGAGTCGAGCCAAGACAGCACCCACCCCCCCATCTCCCGATGTCATGAGTCAAGCCAAGGCAGCACCCACCACCCGTCTCCCAATGTCATGAGTCGAGCCAAGACAGCACCCACCACCGGTCTCCCGATGTCATGAGTCGAGCCAAGACAGCACCCCCGTCTCCCGATGTCATGAGTCGAGCCAAGACAGCACCCATCACCCCATCTCCCGATGTCATGACTCGAGCCAAGACAGCACCCCCCACCCCCATCTCCCGATGTCATGAGTCGAGCCAAGACAGCACCCACCCCTCTCCGTGTCTCCCGATGTCATGAGTCGAGCCAAAACAGGAGAGTAGCTGAATAAAAAGCTGAAATTACTGTGGCAAAAAATTTCCAACAGCACTCCCTTATCTTCCAATGTGAAGATCAGAGACAGCGTAAAGATATAATGTGACACGGGAAGCATGGTGAACCACTGATGAATCTCCTGGATTTCAACCAAAAAAGTTGGCAGGTATATCATAGACAGTAATGTGTCTCACCGTGTGCGACCACTCGATGACTCGGTCGGGAATGTATCTGTAGACGAGTCTACGACCAACGAGGTCAGACAACATGTAACAGATGGACGCTCCCGTCGCAGAACTCTGGATCACACAAGCAACAGCTCAGACGATACATCGGTAAACCATTCTAAACATCTTAAATGGAGATTGTCCATTTGTTTTTAACGTAAAATCGTATCATACAGTAATAGTATTACAAGTTTATAACAATGCTAACTGCCCAAAGGTGTTTTAATAAACCATTTTGTTGTTGTAGAAATATGTTTCAGGCAGAAACAGTTTGTTTACATGGCAGCCCAGAAGGTCTGGCCTCAGGTCTGATTACTAATGAGTTGGATATAACATAGCTTGGCATCACACACCCGAAATTATCCGAGCTCACTATTAGGAGATTTCAGTGACAGCTCAGTGATTTTTGTAAACTTTAAATGTTTAAAACTCATCATTTATCTGAATATAACTCTAAGGTGGTCATACTTCAATAAGCAAGACCGCAAAACAACTCATCATTATCATAGCGCAGCTTTGACACAATGTCTTGGCTGTGGATAGATGCAACAACAGTCATAACTCACCAGACAGACAAGAAAGAGAGCCACCGGGAATGAGAAGAGGTATCCAGACAGGATACTGAGGAATATCGAGCCAGGGATGGCAAACGACTGAAGACTGAACAGTATCTTTAAGGATCTTTCATATGTGAAACCAATTCAGAAAACTGACAGCCATTGCACATGAAGAGACACAGAGCACGATATCTACAATCTAACATTTCTCCCACAAAAAAAGAAACCTGGAAACTAATCGTTCAAACGAAGTGTCACAACCGTCCCACCACAATATTTCTCACTTTTGTGACATATATCACAATACAAAAATCACTTTCCAAATGATATATGACCATTTGTATGCCTTTGGCCAGTACTAGTCGGCTCTGAAACTGCTATAAAAATACACAGCCAGTCATAACAGCTTGGTTGTATGTGTGCGTGCACGTGCATGCATGTTTATGTGCAAGCGTGTTTGCATGTGTGTACATGTACACCTTATAAATGCAGTTCAACAACCATGAAAGGATACAATATGAATGTGACGAGGTAGCCTCCGACCACCTCATAGAAGTATCTGTCTGTGTAACGTGACAACACCTCTCCCAAGTTCTTCGCATCGTCAATGTCTCTTGGAAGTTTTATGTACTGGATTTCATCACTGAACCACAAGTTGCAGTTATATGTAACACGACTATCCTAGTTTATTGCAAAAATATAACAAAAATTATGTACTATTTAAACAACTACACAGTTTATTAGACTGAAGTCCTTGAAACATACAAAATAATACAAAGACTAGCCGACACCCATAAAACAAAAACCCAAGGGCATCAATTACTACTATCACAGTGGCGCCATCTGGAGATCACATCTCTATTATCTTATGTAGGAGAAAACTGAGAATACAAATATATGTAAGTAAATAACTATCATTATTATTCTTAACTACATCGCCAATTTATAGAAAGAGGTGAAAGAACATCAGAGGAGATTCACTTGCAATACTCCAAAGTTAACAAAGTATTACATAATTATTACATAGTAATACATAATGATTACAGTGATACATAATTATTACACAGTAATACATAATTATTACATAGTAATACACAATTATTACATAGTAATACATAATTATTACACAAACATAGCGATAGTTGTCTTAAATGTAATGTTCATCAATACAACAAAGTAGCGTAGAAACCAAAACTAATATACCAGTATCACAGATATACTTACGGGTCCAGGTCAGGGAAGCTAAGATAGACTATTCCTAGGCAGATCGAGGCAAAGCCAAATATTAAGGCGAGAATAAAGAATGACTGTCCACTACTCCTTGTTGTGCTGAGTGCTGCCTCGTGTCGATTTCGTAGTTGTGTGTAATCTGAGGAAAACAACTAATGTAAACAACTGTCAGAACATAATATGTTCGTTCAATCAATTAATATAACTTGATAAAATCGATAATTAAATAATTAATTATATGTACACCCGTTTAAATATATTTTGAAATACTCATTTAGTATAGTAAAAGCAGAAGTATGTATCTCCACCAAACAAAACTTTCCATCTCAGATGTCACTACCTTGGCAATCAGAAAAGTTTACACACACTCCAGACAGGACCTGGCTATATATTTGCATTTTTCTCCAAAATCCTTTTATTATTCTTATAATATTTTGTTGCTGTGTTCTTTGTGGTAGGATGCAATAATACAAAACAAAATATGTATTTATCCTGTGTCATGTGTAAGTATTATTAAAAACATGATAATACTACACAACCAACCTGAAAAAGAATTATAAATTGTACAGGAATTTAGTGAATCTACTAACTACAAACAATCATGCAGGGTGAATATGTGTGCATAGTGGTCATCTAAACTTACAATATAATTTTTTATTACGCAGATGATCATGTAAAACAGATTTTGCTAACCACAAACAGATTTTGCTAACCACAATATATAAACTAATCGACTGTGCTAAATCAGAGGAAACTAATGAGAAAACTACACCAGAACCAATCACATGCAGGAAAGATGTGCTATGGTGAAAAGGAACACAATAGGTTATCTAAGTATTCAAATAATCAGGGAGCTGCAATGCAAAATGTTACTCTCTCTGTACACAGAAGCGCTTTGCCTTTGCAAAACTTAGTTTTATAAATTGTGTAAGAATTGTCTGTATATAATGAGTCATTATTAATGTTATTATTAAACAAATTCCAAATTTTTACAATAAAAAGTGGTACTTCTGTAAATTTGTCATTCAAATTTAAACTTCAAGTGTGATTTATAAAACTGCTCCCTGTGGCTATGTACAAAATATGTAATACGATTTAAACATTTTTAAAGCAAATACACATTAAAAAGAATAGAGCTGTATTCCTAAAAAATCTGAACATAATAGTGTATACAGTAATAGTCAAGAAATCTGTACGGTGTGGCATATATACTTCAACTTGAAACACATCACTGTTATCTGATTGATCCCATTAGTTCACTACGTTAGAATGGAAACAAAGTCAAAGTACACTATATTCACTAAAACGTCACTCCATCAGTGATCAGACTCAGACCTTGGCCTTGCCCTGGCCACGGAATTCAAGCCTCGGCTCAAGACAAGTTGATACCCAAGAATCAATGAGATACTAATTATTAGCCAGGTGCGAACCATTTCCTACAACGAAAGAAATTATCTCACAACGATGACAGCTCCCTGAACAAAAGAAAGTGAATCTAAACTACTGTGAACGGGTCAACGTTGCAATCGCTGTCACACGGACGGAAACAGAACCCGGACTCGGAGACCCATACCGTTTGATGTCACCACGGTGTGCCCATTTTTCGGCTGATCCATTTTATATGAAGTGATACCGTTATGGAATCTATATTTCTGTGGCAGCGAAGGCCTGGAAGTGGCACCTAAGGGACTCCTGCAGATGCTACCTGGGCCGTCTCTGTCAGATCTGTCAGTCACCGAATTGTTTACTTGTCCCGTCGACGACATGTTGGACGAAAGCGGAAGTGGCGCCACCGGCTTATATGTGACGTAGGAATATCTAAGTCATTATATTTCTAGCTTTCGGAACATTATTTGCTAAATACTTTTACCCTTTACATATGTGTTAATAATGTGCTAAAAGAGAAGCATATGTTTTAATATTTGTTTATAACTTAAAACAAAATCATATTGATAAGCATCTATACCACGATGACATTATGATGGAAGGTAGGCGGACAACTCGGCTCTCGGACAAGTCGGCCTGAGACAACTCGGCCCGGGCCGAGTCGTCTCGAGACAACTCGGCCCCATCCTGAGACGACTCGGCCCCCGTCCTGAGACAACTCGGCCCCCGTTCTGAGACTACTTCTGCGTCCACGGACTTAGCTCATTTTTAAGTAATGAATATATTTCTTTTACAGTCCAGTTACATTATATGGTTATATTAGCCGATTATCCAGTAAATACTTTCATAGACAGAATCGCAGATTAGTTCACGCCATATTTTCGTAATACTAAATTTTCCGTGAGCTTCACAGCGCAGCATATGTCGGTGTCATATGTTTGCTGCATGTTTCCCTCTGCCTGATATTTTCTGCTTTTCTAGTGATGTTTTTTCCACCTGAGTGGAAACCGGCGAGTTGTACTCTATCGTCATATGATTATCCATTTATGCGAATGACATAGCTGGACTGATTACGTTTTAAAAAATTGGCCTCGCTGGGCTGAACTAGTTTTGAGAAAATTGGCAAACTTTGATGACCTCATCTGTAGGGACTAAGCTCGGTTTGGGTCAACTGTTTTGGTACCGTTAAGCATCTATAACTAGAGACCATGCAGGGGTCCGTCATTATCTCATATCTTTGGAAAATGGACTTAGCGCATTTTGGAATCCGGCTTTTCAATTAACAGATGAAGTATGCGAACCAACAAATGTGTGTAAGATGGGGTAGTCAAGTGTCTAACAGTATTTATGTAAGTAATGGAGTTAGACAGGAGGTATTTTATCCCTCTATTTGTTCAGTGTTTACGTGGATGGTTTATCCACTGTACATAATGGTTGCAATGTAGTAAGTTATGTAGGATATAATTGTGTAATTAATGTTATGTATGCTTATGATCGTGTAGTATTTGGTCCGTCCAGCAGGGGATTACAGATCATTCTCATCGTCTGTGATCAATATGGATTATCTCATGACATAAGGTACAATGCCAAAAAGAGTATGGTCATGATAATTAGAAACAAGAGTTGTAAGAATGTTAAATTTCCAAGTTTTATATTGGTACCGACAAACTATGAGAGGTAGAATCTGTAAACTAGTTGTCATATAATTTCAAATAGTATGCTATATGACAATGATATATCTAGACAATGTCGCCAGTTGTATGCACAAAGCAACATGTCAGTGCCATGCTTCTTTTTAAAACGAAACTGGTTGTCACTGGTTGTTGTTTGTTTTAAGCACAGCGAACTAAGACACCGGCGAATGGTCTATGATCGGTGTGTGAGAGACAAAGCATGGTAACGTCTTAACACAACTTTAATAGGATTCCACCACCACCTTCACACACAATGGTAATATCTTAGCACACAGTCGGCTACAGTCCTCATTTACAGATGGCTCAGAGCATACACATTGCGGTATTCCAAACACGACTGTTGATCCACGTGTTTTCGACGTAGTCCATGAGGTCGACGAGCACGAATGTCGTCGCCTGTGGCATCAGCGCATGGAACGCTGCCGGGATGTGTTCGGCCGGCAAGAAAGGAAATGCTAGAACCTGGAAAACACATACACCAGAAATATATTTATAAAGCAATTATATTTACTAGGACAAACAACTTACATTTAGTAAAGCTAGCTGCTTGGTGGACAGTTAATTATTGGCGCACATACAGATACATCAGGATGTTTTTCACACCTCTGTTGTTTAGTCCTAGTAGTATGCGTTACATACCGGCACTGCAGGCTGGGGTAGTGAGATGTCGTACGTACGCATGAGAAGTTTCTCGGTACGTACGTATGCATCAGATGTCGCATTGGAGAGTCTGTAAACAGTGCCAGTGACATCTCATTCACGTTTTTTCTTAATTAAGCAATTATTATATAAACAAATCAAAATAGCATTGAAATTATGTTTCATACGACTGCAAGACGACTTGGCCCACGGACTGAGATCGTCCATCATTAAATACCAATTCCCAGTAAATCAACATGGCCGATTTTGCAAAAGCATAATTTAGCGAATAAAACATCAAACTTTTGTAATTAACTAAATTTAATTAGACACATATACATACGTTAGTTCTGCCTGGGGAACTACATCATGGCTAGACCATATCATACGTACATTATTTATTCTGATCACCACCCGATATCGTTCAGCATAGACAGTGCTATTGTACCAGAATGCGTAAATGGTAGTGTCAATACTAATGAAATTAAGCAAGGCATACACTGGAACGTTGAGTTGAGCAAACTGAATGTTCCACTGGGTGTTAGATGCACTGATCCCAATTTTCATAACTGTAATCATCATGAACGTCGGGTCAATGTGTAAGCATCATTATAAAAAATATGTAATTCTTCTCGGTAGGCAATGGTGTTAAGTAAGGTGGGAAGTTGTCCCCTTTACTTTTTAAGATTTATATGGATAATCTGAGTATGGGCAAGGCCAGCGAAAACGAGACACGCATGCACGCGGCACAAGTGTGCGTTTTCGCATGTCGCTGGCAACACTTTGACTACAACCACAAATGTGTTATGCATGTCAAGTGTGAGAGTACTTATTCTTCGATGGGCGATATTAAACTGAATGAAATGTGAACATGTGCCGCTCAATGGACCTGTACAGAGTACGTAACGTAAATTGTAACGTAAATCGAAATTCGTATACACGACGTGCGACTTCGATAAATGTTAAAATGCTTTACATTATGTGTTATTTTTAGATTTATACAATCATGTAATATTGCACGACATGATTAACAACATTATTATTAATCTTATGTCAATTTTGACAAACTTTGATGACCTATGGCTATGGGCACATGCGTGTGCAGGTTTTGAAGCATTATTTAGTTTGTGTTTGTAGGAACCATGGCAAAAACATCAGCTGAACGCCAGAGAGCTTACAGAAATAGAAAAAAGACAACAGCTCCACATTACGGAAGAAAGGAGACATATCGTGTTATGAACTTTTTAGCAATTCGTTGTTGCATATAACAACTCTTTCAGGATATTGAACAATTTGCCCATGAGATGTAGCATTAGCCACATGTTTGCTACAGCTAATGTCAGCTTGGGTAAATGTGTAATCAGAAAGGCTATTTTTAGCCTAATGAATAGGATTGACATATCTTGGAATCCCATTATTTATATAATTAAAACTACCGACGTGTACTGTACTTCGAAACTGCGGTACCAGTGGGTCCGGGATTTATATAATTTTTAAACATGTTGTTCTTATCGATATATTTTTATATTTATTTTCAAACTTGTATTTTTATATATGGGCATGATGATTGTCTGAAATACATACATTATTATAACTCAGAATGCAACTTTTACAAATCAACAAATAAACATACACGCACCTTTGCATAGCCTTCAGCATGTCATAGGTGTCATTGGTGAAGGTGCAGGATTTGCAGATGAAGTCTTTATCATTGCTGCTCCAGTTTTGCAGCATCGTCTGGTCCATCGGGATGCAAGACGCATGCGTCCAACACCCGCACTCTGAGCACTCTATCACATCGGTTTTACATTCTTTCTTACACTGGTCACAAGGATAGCGACACTTTCTAACGCGTTTGGATATTCGTGTTGCCATAATTGTTGTTGTAATTAATGATGATTTGACGCACTTATATAGCAACCAGTAACCTTCATGGCTCATACCGCACTGACACCTTCTTGACCAATGAATGGCTTCTGACCAGACCATTGTACCCCGTCAGCGGGCGGACCAGCTGCTGCCTTCTATGGTGTACAGTACGCTGACGACCGTTAATCCTACCTCACCCCCTTCAATCAGGTTTACTGTTGTCTTTATCAAAGGATAGGTGTTAAGATAATGTAAAGCGGCAACGGTTTCTAGCTGCCTCTTCTGTATAATTTACCTACTAAAGAAAACCGCTTAATTTGTGTTAGAACACATATTCATGTCATCTGCTAGTTCCAGTTCAGCCCACACGTTTATAAATGCTCAATATATGTCAGTTAATATTCAAAACAACATACATGTGTATTTTGGTGCTTGTTATTTTACTCAGAGATAGTCCATCGTTTAAATAAAAATATCTAGTGAATCAACATACCGTATGCATTATACTTTCATTGTCCTCGGCTCTATATAGTCTTTTTGTACATCATATATAATTCTAAGATACAAATGGCGCAAAAAATAAACAATTATATTCGCACACTATAGGGCTGTATGGTAGCAATTATGATCCTAAAGTAAATGTAGTAAATATTGGTAGCAATTATGATCATAAAGTAAATGTAGTAAATATTGGTAGCAACTATGATCATATAGTAAATATTGTTCAAGGTGTAAATACACTAACGTAAAATAGTAAATATTGTTCAAGGTGTAAATATACTAACGTAAAAAAGTTACTAATGGTAGTTTATCTCACAATGAAATTGTATTTGCAGTTGCAGTCTAGCTTTCACAGGAAACGTCAATGCTACAGATAACGTTCACATCAAAATTTACTACCAGTTATGCGTTGTAGCATGTGTAGTAGAGAATTGTGGATCTAATTCAGTATTCTCCATTACCCACCAAGCTGCGAATTTGTGGCAGAATTGGAAGCTTCATTATGCAATGATATGGAGCTTAGATAGATTTTATACCACTCTTTGTGTGTTTTCTGATGTGTGATGGGACACAATGGGTTAAGTTGCCTGCTACTCCGTCATTGTTTCATTGAGCAGATACTTCTGAAGCGAATGTAGTTGTAGCTGTTTGTCGGCTTCTTGTTTACTAATTCTGAAGTTGTCAGAATGTATCATCCGACTGATCTTTTCACACTTTCAATAACAACGAAGATTATGCAAACAACTGGAATATATGCTAACAACTTAGATTTGTGGGAAGTGATTATAGTATGGACATTCACAAGGAGCAATATCAATATATATGCGTCACACACCTATGGTAAGCATTACGATTATGATCGAGTACGAATACGATTATTTTGTATTTTTAAGCAACTTTATTTAGTACGATTGAATACAATGATGAGCAAAAAGGAACGGAACCATGGCCAGTCTCACCCCATGGCCAGTCTCACCCGATGGCGACGGGATTCATGTGGAGAACAACAACAACAATTACAGTTTTTTTTTTTTCAACAACATCTTTAACAATCTTCATGATAAAAATAGGTGATTTGTGAGGTCCATCAGTTAGTCAAGCTATACGAGTCTTATTGCTGTTTCGAACTTGGCTTGTGCAAAACTGACACTCAAGATCTGCTCGGTAACTATCGACTCTGAGCTATTTTAATTCATGTACTCGTCATCATGCAAAGGGAAGGTAAACCAGTTTTGTCAGAAAGTGCTGAAGTTCAAACACCCTATGTGTGTGTTTTGATCTATGAAACGACACAACGGGGTAATTGGCATGCTACGTAGGCTTACTCTCGGAGTACGTGTGAATAACTGAACATTCATGCGATCTGGTGAAAAACTCTGATCAAAGACCGTTGGGTGACTTAGTTAGTTTAAATATGATTAAATAATTATGTTAAATATTTATCGTCTCGAGACATTTTTAATCGAGCCGACCTGCGGGGGCCGAGTTGTTTCAGGATGGGGGCCGAGTTGTCTCAGGATGGGGCCGAGATGTCTCGAGACGACTCGGCCCGGGCCGAGTTGTCTCAGGCCGAGTTGTCCGTGGGCCGAGTTGTCTGGCGGCCAGATATGAAAATAAAAATTATAAGCTTCTGTATCTGTATTTTGACTGGCAAAATGTCCTATGGACACATCACGCCAGATTAATTACTATAGCCATAAAAACGTATATAAACGTATACAGTAGAAACGCATTTTGTGTAGAATAAAGAATTGTCGCCATGTAGAAAAACGTATTGCTTAAATGCCTTAATATGTCCAACACGTAAATGTGTCATATGGAAAACGCCATTTTATTGACTTTGTGGGAGAACATAATGTTAAAATATGTTGTTTTCGGTCATTAGGTTAACACAGTTAAGTCACAACTTACTCTATCCGTATTGAACTACATATCGGACATGATGTGTCACCATGTTTCTCATATGGCAAGACGTTTGTAAAATGTCAATCATTTTGAATTTTTTTAACATTAATGCCTTCCAGGTATAATGCTTAGGCGATTCGTTAGTCATCGAATTCGATAACCAAAATGGCAGACTCTACCTGGACAACATGTAAACAAATGCAGTGAAATGTTGCTTAAATTAGCTGTAGTCAACATTAATATTACACAAACATTTAATTTACTGATACAAACACTTTTCTGATGATCTGTGTGATTAGAAATAAATGTTTATTGCTGTATATGCGTGTCCTGGACTCGAGTTGTCTAGCTGAGCGAAATACCAGTGCCTTACTGTGCTTACAAAACAAACTAACAAACCGAGTCTGAAAGCTGACAAGGAAAAATGCAAAGTGGACTGTAACGGTATTGCTCGTTTCTATGTATTATATAACATACAAACAACACCTCGAGAAGAATATGTTTAATACGTTATTATCTGGATACACAGCTGCACTGGTCTAAATCCTAGCCTAGGCTAGACTGATTCACTACACTAACAGCGGCGGCAGCGCCCACTACTCTATGTGCTAATTAGAGTCCAGAGGTTGCTGCTAGGCAATCAGTCCAAATATACCCTCCCTGCTGGGCATCAGCTGGGGTATCTTGTGACATCCCTTTTTGTTTTACATTTTTTTGTTTTTCAGTTTTGGGATTCACATTTTGTTAATGAGCCGTCGTGGTGGCTTAATGTCAACACGATCTCGAAGTGTCATGCGTCTTGCACTTGGCTCGTCTCGCCTCGGCATAATGCCCGGTGTCCCCCGCGGTGTGTTCGGGCGAGGACATGGCGATAACGGAATGTCAACAACAACAGCCGGTTGTTGTTGACCGGTCGGCTTGGAGATCATTGCACGGGGCACGGAATCTCCCACGTCTGGCATTACGTCATGAGCAACAGTCACTGAGGGCGCCGATTCATTGGTTGCCCTCAATTGTCGTCTGTTGTGTCGATAGGTGTGTCCTTCGACATCCACGGTGTAGGATCGCTGTCCTAGTGCTCGTTTACATACACCCAAACTCCAAGTGTTGCGTCCAGGCAGTTTCATCCAGACTGCCTGTCCAACATTAGCTCTTTCAGCGGCTTTGAGTGGGTGTCGTAATGTCGTTGGTACTTTCGTTTTCGTCGTTCGATTGCATCGCTGACATTTCTTCCTTGGATTTTTGGTGCAAGTAGACTGTTTCGCGTCGGCAACAGTGTCTTAGTCCGGCGTGACATCAAACATTGCATGGGCGAGCTTTTCAAGCCTTCTGTTGGTGTGTTGCGCCATTCCAGAATAGCTTTCAGTGGGTCGCTTCCATCCAGTTTGGCCTTCTTGAGCAAACCTTTAGCTATTTTCACAGCGTTCTCTGCTTTCCCGTTGCTTTGCGGGTAGTGCGGGCTTGATGTTATGTGCACAAAGCCCCACTCACGAGCAAATTTCGCAAATTCCTGTGACCCATACTGTGAAGCATTGTCACTGACCAGAATTGAAGGAACTCCGTGACGTGCAAAGTGTGGCCGTAGAGCATTGACAACAGCCTGTGTCGTTGTCTTCTTCAACTCGTTGATCTCGAAGAAGTTACTGTAGTAGTCTACCAGTATAACATACTGGTGTTCGTTGAGCTCAAACAAATCTGTTGCGACCTTGGATTGTTTGCAGCTTCTCACGGCACTGTTCCGGTCGGTGTGCGTTGCAAACGTCGCACTTGCTGATGTGGTCCTTCACCTCAGCGTTCATACCGGGCCAATATATGACTTTGCGCGCCCTGCGCAGGCATCCCTCTATTCCAATATGGCCCTGGTGTATCAATTTCACTATTCCCGGTCGCATCACATGGGGGATTACTAATCTGTCTCCCTTGAAGATTAATCCATCTTCAACTAACAGTTCATCTTTGAACTGCACGTACGGTTTTAGTGCTTCCTTACCGGTATTCGCTGCTGGCCACCCTAACTTGATGGCCTTCTCGAGTTCTCGCAACACTGCGTCTTCCTTCATGGCATGCTGCAGCTCGATCAATTTATCTTCAGGCAGCATGATGTTGTCGCTGTACATCATCTCGTCTAAGTCGTCAACTTTATTGACATCGGCATTCGTATCTTGCCGAGTGTCTCGTTTAGCCTCCGTGTTGTATGCTCGGCTCAATGTATCTGCAACATACATTTCCGATCCTTTCTTATACCTCACTTCGAGTGGATACTTCTGCAGTCATAATCTCATGCGCTGCAGTCACTTCGGTGCCATGTGTATTTCTCTCTTGAAGATAGTTTCTAGCGGCTTGTGGTCAGACTCCACGTGTACTACATCTCGACCATATATGTAGTCGTTGAACCGCTCACACGCAAACACTATCGCTAACAGTTCCTTCTCGATCTGTGCGTAGTTTTGTTTGGTATCCGTCATGGCTCTGCTTGCGTAACATATCGGCTGGCCATCCTGCATGAGCGCAGCTCCTAGGCCTGTTTGCGATGCGTCTGCCTGGATTGTTA
Source organism: Paraescarpia echinospica (assembly GCA_020002185.1). Classification (NCBI taxonomy): domain Eukaryota; kingdom Metazoa; phylum Annelida; class Polychaeta; order Sabellida; family Siboglinidae; genus Paraescarpia; species Paraescarpia echinospica. The sequence continues at coordinate 3,687,258 of CM034536.1, read as the reverse complement.
CGTCTTTATCCACATCATAGTAACACAGCACTGGGGCGTTACTGAGCTTCTCGTGTAGGTTGTTGAAGATGAACATTATAAGATTATAACACAATGACAACATTATCATATTTCATTGTTTGTGGTATAAAAATTATTAATATTGGTTTTATTTTATTCATCAAGAGTTTTTCACCCAGAAACTGGAGTGACAGAATGGCTTTAAACGGCCCTCGTTTAAAGTATGCATGTGACTTGGATAAGTCAGTTCTCATCAACAACTTTGAGAAGAGGGGCTGGATTCCTGTTACCGCTGAAGAAGACTGGAACTTCTATTGGTTAGTTGGTCAACTAGAACAGTAAAAATCCAGTCTTTCGAAAATACTTGTAGACTGATTTATAGTATACAAGTCCAGTGATTAAATACTGGATTTATCGATTGTGTACATTTAATGTATAATGTGTGTAGTTAATTTATTTATTTTTACATGCACATTTATTTATTTATAATTTTATATTTTTCAGTAATAAAAATTAAATATTTTGTAACATCACCTTTTAGCTTGTCCTATCCATATTAATATATTTTTACTACTTTTAAGTCGTGTCTATGTATCTGAACAAAAATATTTACTGTACATACTTGACCATCCTGTTATTGTCTGCCATACATTTCAGGGCTACTGTGCAGTCAGTACGCAATGTGTTCAGTTTAGAAGTTGGCTACAGACTTACAGATGATCAGTAAGTATATATGAAGAGATAGAAAGCATCTTTGTTCAGCATTAACTATAGGGGTGTGAGCAGATCACTAATTACAGGTTGACTGCTAGCATTTAAAAAACAACTCTTATGTTATAAGATTGCCTGAAAACAGGATGTTTTTGTTTGTGAAATAAATTTACTGTAACATATCTTATGTAATATTTGTTAAAGTGCTGATTATTTTGTTATTGTACATTCTGTGCAGTGGTGCTAAACAGCCAGTTACAATATAAGTAACAATCTGTATATTAATACACTAACCAGTGACCGTGCTTTGACAACCAACTGGATTATGTCTCTGTGACAGAGTAATCAGTCATTTCCCGAGTCACTATGAACTGACAAGAAAAGACCTAATGGTAAAGAACATCAAGCGGTATCGTAGAGAGCTTGAAAGGGAGGGAAACCCAATTGCTGAGAAGGATGACACCGGACGCTACATCCACTTAGGTGGGAGACACATTGACTCATCTTTAGGACTACCTCAAACCACTGATAATGATGAGACCAATTAAATGTAGCCTGTTGTGACAACTGTTTGATTTAGTTTCATGTGAGGCCATTTCCATACTTTGGCATTGATATTAAATAGGATGCCAACAGACCATCAATTAAATTCCTCAGTTAAATGAGGTTTGTTTCAGATAATTAAGAAACTTTGTTATTTTACATACTAATAATACATAGCCCCTTTTTGTTAAGAATAAAAAAACTTGATACTCTTGTAAGAATTTGTTGAAAAACAGTGTGGTATTTTCTGTTCTAAAACAGTGCTATATTTAAAAATGTAATAGGAATCTAATATGCCTGATATTATATAGATGTATACACATGATTCTGATTTAAAGACTAAGCGAAATCAACCTGTTTTTATTCCTAATCTGAATGAAATATAATCTAAAATAGTGTGTTGATATTCAACTAACTTTTTAACCCCCTCTGTCTCCCGTTTCAGGGTCCCTTTTGGTCGCGCTTTTCTGTACATTTTCTGCAGTTTGTTTTGCGACATCTAACAGTCATTGTGACGTCACCGCAGGTAGCACCGCTAGGATTTAGCATGGCATGCATCTATGAGGGTTGGTGTTTTAGGCCGTACCTCAAATTGCAATCACAGAATTTCATATGTTCTTATATTACCATGAAGATAACAATCATGCCTACAAATGTGTCACTGGATGCACATAGGAATGTTGTTTAGTTTTTGCGTTATTGCCGTTTGAACATTGCAAATGCTCAAACTTGCAATGAGGTTTAATATTTTCTGATATCACAATCAAGATAATAATCTTATCTACAAGTTTGTTGCTGGATGTACCCAAGATTTGTTTTTAGTTTTTGAGTTATTGCAATTTGAACGTCGCGAATGTTCAGTCCAGCAATGCATATGTGGCAGCGAATATAATGCAAAGTTGAGCATTTGCAATGTTCAAATGGCAATAAATCAATAACTCAGGTTAACACAATTCCTGTATACATCCAGCGACAAACTTGTAGATAATAATATTATCTTTACGGTGATATAAAAAATATTAAATTCCACAATTGCAATATCATGTACAGTCTGAAAAAACAGGTCACATCACCGCTCACCGTGCTAAAGGATAGGGTATGCTCAGCGGACCTGCCTGTGGTGACGTCAGCAACATTTGACAAGCTATGACACGCAAATTACCATGTTTGAGTGGGCTTATTGACATGAGTTCGCAATGAACAGGCTCCATATTTGGCACATTACTTGACAGGAGTATGAAGTTTATGTACATTTAAAATGTCATTTCACTTAGTCTTCAACCCTTGATGTCCACTATGTGTGTCTTCAGACTTCATCCCTGTCACATTCATGCTGCCGGCTGATTACAGCCTCTTTGTGGAAGAGTTCCGCAAGAACCCGTCGAGTACCTGGATCATGAAGCCATGTGGAAAAGGTAATTTAATTAAACTGATTGGCACTCACTCGGAAGTTGGCAATCTATTTTGGCATTATTAATTGTATTAAAAATATCATGGCTGTTTGTTTCATGTATGTTTGTATTTCACCAACAAAATTAATTACAGAAAACAAATTTTTTTGTATGTCGTTATGTAGATAATATGGCAAAGTTCACTTTGAATGTATCCGTGGAATTTTTTCAGTTGTATTTGTGTGTAATTGTGGCCATGCTGACTTCATTTGACAATTATAATGAATTACTAAACGATCTAGTTTAGTTCACTTCTTTTATAGAACCAATCAAAACAATAAGAGACATTTTATTGTAAACTAATAAACATGCACATATCTGTAGAGAAAATGTAAAGACTAAATGTATATATAGTATCATCAACCAATGTTATCTACATTGTATGTCTAGATATAAACTGGCAGCTGTTAAATGCATAACAATATTGTTTTCAGAGTTGATTCTTTTCTGTCAATTTTGCAGCACGTGGAATTGGAATATTTCTGATCAACCGACTCTCTCAGTTGAAGAAATGGTCAAGAGACAGCAAGACAAACACGTAGGTGACAAACACATAGGTGACAGACAGGTGACACACTGACTGTCAACGACAACTTTATTGTTGTTGACAGTAAAAAATCTCATCTCAATATAAGAGCTACAAAGTATTTTGCTAAAGATCTCTTTATTAGTTGTTCAAATTTTAAGAGAATAATTCTTGGCAATCCTTACAAAATGTCTATTCTGTTTGGTTAACAAGTGGTCAGTTATGCAAAGGATGCTTAACAATTGTCTCAAATAATGATTGCAATTAAATCCACATTAGTACAATTTTAGACAATAATATTAATGCCAAACAATTTCTACAGGTTTACAGCACCATCTTCGAAGGACACATATGTCATTGCCCGGTATATTGACAACCCTCTTCTGATTGGTGGAAAGAAGTTTGACCTCCGACTCTACGTTCTTGTTACATCATTTCGACCACTGAAATGTTACATGTGAGCAAATCGTGATGTTACTGTGGTCTACCTTTAACATCAATTAAATATAGTATAATGCCGCTTCTTGTTGTAAATGCTGGCACATTGGACTTACAACAATATATACAATTTATGTCATAAGATTTACTAAGAAATTGTAAAAACCTGATGTCATCTTTTTATAAAGACATGTTGTTATTACACATTTTATTCGCCTTTAAATAATAAACAAAATATAACTGTTTAACTGCATTGGGGAAATAACAGAAAATCACGACCAAATATGTAGTGGTGTGGGGAGATCCTAAATATTTCTACACGTAATGTCGTTTATGTTTTACATTATGTATCATTATTTTTTGTTTACTCCTATATTAAAATTATTCCATAAAAATGTGTCTGATTGACTGTAGGTATCAACTCGGGTTCTGTCGATTCTGTACAGTCAAGTACAATGCCAGTGTGACAGAGCTTGACAACATGTTTGTTCATCTCACAAATGTGTCTATTCAGAAGCACGGGGTAAGTGGAACCCTTATGATGAACAGTACTAAATTAATACAGTATATTTTCCTGTAGCAACATTTTATTTTTGACAACATTTTATTTACTTCAAGCACCACTGTAGTTTGTAGCATTTCCAACCCAATTTATTGGAGCCGACTTTACAATATTTATTAGTCAAATTGTTAACCACAGTAAAGTAGAAATCGGTATGTTTTGTAATGTTTGATTTACATCGTAGTGACGTTTTTGAGGAAATCATAGATATTACGATCACAAATGTTTTGTTGGGTTTCTAAACAATCATTTTGTTGCATGTTTGTCGTGTTTAGGTTGTAGTCTAAAGCTAAGCTTTAGAATAATTAACCTTTGCTGTTACGACTGTGAAGTCACTGTATTGGCGACCTTGTGTATGTGTGACTTGCCACAATCGCAAAATTGTGTCGTTAGTTGTGTACCCTTCTGGATTCCACAGACGATGAGCTTTAAAATGATACCTCATTTGTTGAAATATCTTCAGTAGTTTTTGATTTATAAATAAAATTTAAAAAAACTTTTAAAAAGCGACATTTTCAGAAACGAGGCCATTTCGACATGTATTGTCTTGTTTCTTAACATGTTGGTTTGCAAATGCATCTATTTTATTATTATAATTATTTGTCAAGAAAAATAAACAGGAGATTGAAAGGTAGACATTTCTGCAAAAATCACAAAGTTGATGGTAAATGACGTAGACAGCTATTTTTGGCTCACGTGCAGAATAGGCCAGTGTCAATTAATGTCTGTCCTTGTAGGATGACTACAACGCTGTCCACGGAGGCAAGTGGACAATACAGAATCTGAGAGTATTTCTGGAGAGCACACGTGGCAAAGAGGTACAGTAAACAAGTTGTTTTATCACTGCCTATAATAAGCAATGTTGGCCAAATACTATTGCAGTATGTACATTGACTTTTCGTCCATCCTCACATTTGCATAATTGTAGGGCTAGAGAAGTTTTATTATAATTATAGTAGCAATGCCAATACTTGGAGCAATCGCAGAAAATGTGCATAACATATTATGAACAATCGATTTACGTCCATCTAATATATGGTGTGGACCCTAAAACTGGTAGGAAACTTTAATCAACAGGAATTTAAAAAAATGATTAATTTTCTTACGAGTGGTCATAAATTAATTCCTGAATGTTTAGCATTTAAAATGTGAACCATCTCTGAGAAAAACCCAAGCATTCATTCTATACATACTATACAGTATACTGTACATACGTACGCACGCACGCACGCACGCACACACACACACACACCACGCCACACTACCACACACATACACACACACAGTCACAAAGTACACACACACACCCACAGTCACAAAGTACACACACACACCCACAGTCACAAAGTACACACACACACACACAGTCACAAAGTACACACACACACCCACAGTCACAAAGTACACACACACACCCACAGTCACAAAGTACACACACACACACCCACAGTCACAAAGTACACACACACACACACAGTCACAAAGTACACACACACACGCACACGCACACGTACACACACACAGTCACTGTACATACTCTGGCTTGATTATAGCTAGTTGCTTTGTGTTTGCTGGGCAGGTTGCTGACAAACTGTTTGATGAAATCAACTGGTTGACTGTTCATTCTCTCAAGGCTGTCTCAGTAAGTCTGGTCAAAGAATTACATTTCTTACCACAATGACCACTGGTCAAAAGGCTGTGTACTCATCTGATCAGTCACTCATTCATTTGTATAACTTCATCCAATCAATACGGGTAATTTGAGTTTAGTTTCTTGGGCTCCAGGCTTTTAATTTTTTTACATCATGTTATTAATACATCAAGTATTGCATCTGCAGAAACAATTAATGCTGATAAACAATATTTTGATATGTATTGTGTCTGATATATTGAATGAAGGGTAGTGAATGGTATGTGACTATCACCAATTAACCGACCGCTAAATTTTACTGTGGTTATTTATTAACTAATTTCGGTGGTCGTCTTGTACAGATGCTACAGGAGGGTCTCATAAGATCATAAAGTCAAAAAAATTATGCATTTCACAATCAGAATACTTTATTGTCCCTTGGGAGGGAAATTCATTTGGTGTAGCAGCATATTAAAACAAATGTACATGCAATATAATATAATAATATTTAGCATTGGTTCACCTCCCATCCCACCCTTCATCCCACCTACCATCCCACCTCCCATCCCACCTCCCATCCCACCTCCCATCCCATCCCCATCCCACCTCCCATCCCACCCCTCATCCCACCTCCCATCCCACCCCTTTTGTGAACCAAAATTGCTATTAGCATCAATTTGCATTAAGGTGTGCTTCACTCACTGGTAGCAATGGAACATTGTACATTTATATTGCTTACTGCTTAGCTTATTTTGGGACTCTGCAAACTGTAATTTACATTGTTATTTTCAAACTTAACCATTTGTTGCCATGGCAATCTATATACCCACACATCACAGTCTCAGGGTGATGGCAAGATACTGAGACAGATCACTTGTTTATGAGTTCTCACTGACACATCTAGATGGAATAGGTATTGGTTTAATGTCTCATTCAAATAGTAAATGAACATATGCTGCTTGTTATACTACTGGTCTTAATATTACGTCATAACCAGCTGTTGGTGCATGCTACAGCTTTGGTGCATGCTACAGCTTTGGTGCATGCTATGTCTGTTGGTGCATGCTACGGCTGTTGGTGCATGCTACGGCTGGTGGTGCATGCTACGGCTACTGGTGCATGCTATGGCTGTTGGTGCATGCTACGGCTGTTGGTGCATGCTACAGCTGTTGGTGCATGCCACGGCTGTTGGTGCATGCTACAGCTGTTGGTGCGTGCTACAGCTGTTGGTGCATGCTACGGCTGCTGGTGCATGCTACAGCTGGTGGTGCATTCTACGACTGCTGGTGCATGCTACTGCTGTTGGTGCATGCTACAGCTGTTGGTGCATGCTACAGCTGTTGGTGCATGCCACTGCTGTTGGTGCATGCTACAGCTGTTGGTGCATGCTATGACTGCTGGTGCATGCTACAGCTGTTGGTGCATGCTACAGCTGTTGGTGCATGCTACAGCTGTTGGTGCATGCTACAGCTGTTGGTGCATGCTACAGCTGTTGGTGCATGCTACACCTGTTGGTGCATGCTAAGGCTGTTGGTGCATGCTACAGCTGGTGGTGCATGCTACGACTGCTTGTGCATGCTACTGCTGTTGGTGCATGCTACAGCTGTTGGTGCATGCTACAGCTGTTGGTGCATGCTACAGCTGTTGGTGCATGCTACAGCTGTTGGTGCATGCTACAGCTGTTGGTGCATGCTAAGGCTGTTGGTGCATGCTACAGCTGTTGGTGCATGCTACAGCTGGTGGTGCATGCTACGACTGCTTGTGCATGCTACTGCTGTTGGTGCATGCTACAGCTGTTGGTGCATGCTACAGCTGTTGGTGCATGCTACAGCTGTTGGTGCATGCTACTGCTGTTGGTGCATGCTACAGCTGTTGGTGCATGCTACAGTTGTTGGTGCATGCTACAACTGTTGGTGCATGCTACAGCTGTTGGTGCATGCTACGTCTGTTGGTGCATGCTGCGGCTGCTGGTGCATGCTACGGCTGTTGGTGCATGCTACGGCTGCTGGTGCATGCTACTGCTGTTGGTGCATGCTACAGCTGGGATACTTTTGATTCCAGGGAGTGGTGTCCAATGACAGGCATTGCTTTGAAGCATATGGGTATGGCTGTTCATATTGTGTCGTAGATATTAAAAGATATTAACATTTTAACATTTCCATGCAATAACTGTTCTTGTATCACAGCCAGTTTCTGTAACCTTTTAAAATACTGTTAATTTGTGAGTAAACGTGTTTTCAAGCTGGTTGTTTTCAAGATAGTCACTAGTTTAAAGTTAAAAACCTAATTTTAATAACACTATTATGTATGGAGTTTTTTTATTGATGAATTTATGTTCAGGTTTTTCTTACTGACTTAGGGGTGAAATAGACCTCTGTTTAGACACATTTTCACTAAAAAACTGCATTATAACACTTTGTAACAAAAAAATGCATTTTCAGGTATGACATCATCATCGATGACAATCTGAAGCCATGGCTTATAGAGGTAATGACAATATACTTTTATTGGTTAGTCTGCATGCCTACCTGCCTGCCCGCCCGCCCTCCCACCCTCCCGCCTGAGTTTTTATTATCTCTCATTCTCGATTGTGCATCCCTGCTCTTTCGAGATTCCTTGAAGCCACTTCTCTCCATCCATTCTGAGCGTGCTCTTCTCCCTCTACTACTCTCTTTCCTGTTTTCCATGTTTGCCAATCACTCCTCACTGATTCCCTGCACTTGTCCTCCCCATCTCTGTCTGCTCCCCATCACCCCTCACTGATTCCCTGCACTTGTCCTCCCCATCTCTGTCTGCTCCCCATCACCCCTCACTGATTCCCTGCACTTGTCCTCCCCATCTCTGTCTGCTCCCAATCACCCCTCACTGATTCCCTGCACTTGTCCTCCCCATCTCTGTCTGCTCCCAATCACCCCTCACTGATTCCCTGCACTTGTCCTCCCCATCTCTGTCTGCTCCCAATCACCTTCAACATTTCAATTTCACTTATTATTTCATATTGGTAACCATGGTTCCACAACATATTTATCATACACCAAAACAATGTTTTATCTTTTATTTAAGTTTTGATGCCCATTAGTTGATTGTATAAATATTTTTTAGTACAGTTATAATCATTATAATTGATTGTAACCTTGTCCATGACATGACTCATGGATAGATGATGTTATCTGAGTGTATCTGGCCATGATAGGATTTTTTATTACAACTACATGTTTTACTATTATCATCACTTGTTAACATAGAGTATTTACAAATTATTATAATGAAATTTAATTACTACAGCTTTGTTTTATTTGTGTTTTACAACTGCAGGTGAATGCGTCTCCATCATTGACATCCACAACATCGTCAGATAGAATCATGAAGTACAAGCTTATATCAGACATCATCAATCTTGTCATGCCTTATGGGAGGACACCAGAGTAAGTGAATTTGACAACAACTGTTTCCATATTCATTAAAACGTTTTATGGTTGCCACAAACTGTGCGAAATCTTTTAATGAACGTATGCATTCATCCATATATAGCTTATTACTTTGTCTTCAATAGTCTGAAAATCCACTTTTTGTGAATTATTTTTATGCTGATATACATTTTAGAAGTCCTATGTTTAAATATTGGACTTCCCAATTGTATACTTATAGTTGAACGCACATTTTATATACCCTGTATACTGTTTTATTAACCATCTATTTTTAATTCCATGTGTGTCTATATCTTTGTATTTTTGTTTTATTTACTTGTATTCTATGTATACATATGGACTTCTGTCTGCAATAAACATTATTATTATTAATAATAATGAATAATAACCATATAAAACATATTGTTTTATGAACAGTAGGCTTGTTATGAAACAAACCATTACCACACATTTATATAAAACAGTTGTAATTCATAAGTTTTTGTGTGAAGTATTTGAATATACCATAATGTTGCATTTTTTACTAAGTACCATATTTTTAATCTGCATAATACAAAGGTAGTTGTACTGTTTTGATTATTTAATGTAAAGCAAACAATGAATGAAAATGTAACACTACAAATGTCTATTTTAAGTGACTTAATTCTTCATAACAACAGAATATGCTCTTTCTGAATGTGTTTTGTGCCACTTTTTTTAGAATTTATGTACTGCTGAACACACTTCAATGCTGAGACAAACACAAAATGCAAATGTTATCTATTGTGTTTTGTTTGTCTTTATTTTTTTCAGTGTCAGGTGGAACAAAATTCCATCGAAGGAACACTACGGCAACTTTGATTTGCTGTAAGTATAGAACATTCAATAAATAATAATACATAACCATTTCTCACTGGTGAAGGATATAATTGACATATTTGACCCTTTAAAGAAGTATTTTTTAAAGTAATTTTTTTTTATAAAGAAATTAGAAGCCTATAAACATAATAATATATATATATGTGTGTGTGTGTGTGTGTACAATGATTACTTGAACAAATGGGCACATTACAACAGTTACTATAATGTATAATAACTAAATTCTGCTATATTGTGTTATTATTTTAGAGTATTTAGCCTTTGTATAGTGAGTGTGAACATTTTAAAATGCATTTATTATAGTTATTATTATTTAATTGATCTTTATCTTTTTCATATTTTATCACGAGTTGTTTATTGTAGCACTATTAACATTTTTCATGGACTACATTTTAGAATAATTATTGTTGGTCTGGTTGGACATGAATGGCGAGACGTCCGTATTAGAGAAACTCATTATTCATACTCTACTATGTTACTGTATTACTGAGGTGACCGTAAAGAGAGGTTGACTGTATGTAGAATTAGTGCAGTGGCTAGAGCCTCAGACTCTCAATCAAGAGAACTCGGGTTCAAATCCTGTGCTGCGATATAAAACTTTGGGCAAGTTAATTACTCTGCATTGCTCCTGTATGAGTGAGTACCTGGCTATAGACAGTGGTGGATGTTTGTGAAGGAATAGTCTTGGTGCATTAATTGCAGTTGAGATGTGTTTGATTGAACAGGTCTGCCAGAGAGTGGCGCCTTGGTCAGTCATAAGGACTAGATAATGTGCTTATATAAAAGGACGTACCATTACCTGGTTATGATACTATTTATTATTACCTACATTCTCAGATACGATGAAGAACTTGCCCAGTCGGACCTGCTCAACCTTCCCGACACAAAGGCGCGCTCTGGGACTGGGATGACAGCCTCCCGAGGGAAGGACGGGAGGAGGCCGGCCGCCACGTGGAAGTGATCACTTGCTACGACACGGGACAATCTCCCCCACCTCAGTCAAATGGAATTATGTTTAGGGATCATCTCAAAACATTGATGTCCAATATCAGATGAAATTACTTTTATCTGGCCTCAGCCCCCCACCCCTCAGATGAAAGTTTGTAAACATTGATATGATGATATAAATATATTAAAATCGGTCTGAAGTGCAAAATATTGATGTCTGATGCTAGGAAAAACTGCCTCTGACCCCCCTCCCCAAAAACGAAAGTAATTTTGTCTGATATCGGACATCGACGTTCTGAGATGAGCCCTTATTAATGTGCAGAGACAGTTAAGATGTATTCATCTGTGGTGATGTTGACTTTGTGAATAAGTACATTGCTTGTTGAAGTGAAACAGGTAGTAATTGGGGAGCGAGGAAATTGGGGTTGGCCCTAACATGGTGGAAAGTGCATGGGAGACTGGAACCCAAATAGATGAGAGATGGGAAACTGAAACTGCTGCCATACCAATTCCTTAATTATAAATGGCACTTCTGATGTGTAGTACCGTTTCAGCGCAACATATTCCTTTCATTCCGGTGTTTCATGGTTTTATTATCATTGCTGCTGTGATACATAATGCTCCTGCCATTCTGTTTATTTTATCATTAAACTTGTTCTATATGGTTACAGTATTGTGTTGACTCCCAGATATATTTTATGGAACCTAAACTTAATTTTGAATACGACCATACTGAGCATTCTCCAAGTGCACATGGCTACACTTTGGGAACAATGTCTTTTACCTTGCGGATAAAAAGTCCGATGTAGTTAGATGTTAAAAATGTCTCCTCAGTTTGATTATTTTTTGCTCGTATCATTTCAAATTAATTTCAAGATAAAGCAAAACTACCCTGTATCCACTAAAGGACATGCTAGCTCGTTTGTGCAAGTTTTTATGTGTACTTCATAAAATCATAGTAACTATTAGCTTATTTAAAGACAAACCATATTAACACTTGCAGCACCACAGTAGCTTGCAGTGTCAATGGCATTTACTGCCAATTCAAAATGAACAATGGCGGGAATGCTGGAGGAGTGGTACAATCTGTATGTAGGCATGAAAGTGCGACAGTAGAGAAATTTTATTAGTAACTGAACTTTTTAATGTCACGTTGATGTACTTATTCTGTATTACTATTTGTGCAAAGATGATAACGGTGTAATGACTTACATACATATATAAATTTTAAAGAAAATAACCAATAAATGTAAAAAAGTCACTAAATGTCAAACAATAATGTTTTATTTATTTTATGCATCATGACTAATTTTATCTTTCTTGCATTGTAGAAAAGTGTATAGTTGATAGATGTCAGACATGCATAATTTGTCTAGATAAGCAAAATAGTTTTCATAGCGATTCATTCTCTGATTCACTTGATGCCCCATTGATCAGAATTGTGCACGGTAACCTATGATTTGTTTGACATTCCAGTAATACATAGATACCTTTATGATATGTAAAAATGTTGAGTGGGTGTAATGAATTTTGAATTCTCATAGAATAATCCTGCTCAGGAATAATTCAAGTGATTCTAAAAATTGGAGTCTTCACATGAAAGTGAGATACAATGATATAAGTGTTTCTGTGTTAATGTTCTCGACATGAAAGTGAGATACAGTTATATAAGTGTTTCTGTGTTAATGTTCTCGACATGAAAGTGAGATACAGTTATATAAGTGTTTCTGTGTTAATGTTCTCGACATGAAAGTGAAATACAGTTATATAAGTGTTTCTGTGTTAATGTTCTCGACATGAAAGTGAGATACAGTTATATAAGTGTTTCTGCGTTAATGTTCTTGACATGAAAATGAGTTACAGTTATATAAGTGTTTCTGTGTTAATGTTCTCGACATTCTTGCTCTCTAAAAAAACATTTTGCCAACAAATTCAGTGGGTTGAAGACAATAAATGTTGGCCCGACAATTGGCTACAAGATGGAAAGGCCAAAGTCGATCAATACTTATGACCTTTTAAACACACTTAAACCAACTGTGGATATTATTCAAACAATTCACACATTAAACATCCAAATCTGAAGGGCTTTAATATTTTGTATTTTAAATTGTGTAAAATTGATTGCATATGTCAGCTGTCAGTCACCAAAAAAATAAAATATTGCACAAAAATTGGCTCCATGAACTGGTTCGTTGTAGTCAATATGCATTCGGTGTGATATAATAAATACACGAGTGTATAACTAATTGAGTATGCTATTGAATTGCAATTTTGGTATATTTTACACAATGTTATGTAGTATTACTAATTTAGTATAAAACACGTTAATACCTGTTCTGATCTGATCGCAGGATCCTCTCGGTTCCTCAATGATCAGATCTTCTTCTTCAACTATTAAAAATCCCTCATACCAGGTAGTTCTTTTGTGGCTCTTCTCTGGACATTTTCTATGGCTATTTTATGTTTCATCTATGCTATTGCATAATCTAGATGGGATCTCACCAGAATCTTATATGAATTAATTAACTTTATTTCGGTTACAAGTACAAATTAGTGAACACATGTACAATGGATTATAAAAACAGAAGAAAAAACACATATTGCAACCGTGGAGATCCTCTAGAAACCCCTAGGGGCTTATAGTGAGGACCACCAGAAATAGTAATTTAACAATAGTTTCCTTGTTCCATAAAATTAAAGCATAAAAGTAGGACAGTAAGTTCTTCTGGAACTAAGTGAATAAATCTTCTCATAGATGTAGTTAATGTATACACATACATTACTAACAATACATAAATAGAACAGGTTGACTACTAATTAAATTGCACTCATTATAACATAATATATAAAGAATAAATTAACTAATTTTCAAGTAAAACATGAATACAAACTTAATCATTTATACCATAATAAAATGATGGTATGCTTATGGTTAATTTATAAGTTACGATATTAAAAAAATTATAAGAAGAATTAATGATATTTTGACAATAATAGCTCTGAGTTTCTTGTTAAATTGATTGATGGATACAATTAGTTGTAAGTTTTGAGGTAGTGCATTCCAGAATATTGGTCCTGAATAATTTGTTGTGAATTTCCTTGTGTTTGTTCTTATTTGTTGGATGTAATATGCATTATGGTTTCTCGGCTTGTGTTTATGTACATTATCAGTTCGCAATAACATTGATGACATATTATCTGGGAGTTGTTTATTTGTTGCTTTATACATAAAAATACCTAACTGATGTTTGTATATATCATCCAATTTTAATAGTTTTAACTTTGCGAACAGTGGATTTGAGTGTGCAATATATTGGGATAATGTGATTATCCGAATAGCTTTCTTCTGTAGTATTTTTAGTTTGCTTAGGTTTGTGCTATATGAATTTGCCCATAGTAGAGTACAATATTGTAAATATAGTGGCACGAAAGTGTGAGTATCTAAGAAATGAAAAGTTCTTCCGATTATTGTTGTCATTCTGGTTGCTTTATTAACCACTTGGTTGATGTGATCGTCAAATGAAAGTTTTGAATCAATAATTACTCCCAATTTGTTTTTATCTGTGGTGACAAGAGCATGTTTAACATTATTTGTTGCCATGAAGTAACTTAATGTCATCGTTATATATGTTATTGTGTTTATTGTTGATCAATATACAGAAAAGACTGTAAAGTTAATATGTTATCCGATTAAAGTTTTTTATTGATAATTGTAGCAGCATTACCATCGTTCTTATGGTCGTATTATAACGGAAAACGTCGTTCCGGTTATTATTGTTTGGTTATTATTTTCGTTGTTGTGCGTGAGAGATTGTTACACAAAGCAAGTTTAAACACTAGCACAAGAGTGTCGGCAATATCCTTTTTACTAAACACTTAAATTATTACGCATATTTATAAAATAACCAAGCCGATATATCTAAAAAGAATACGTATTACGTAGCAGGTGCGCGAGTTTGGTGCGAGATTCTGACCCGTGACAAATCGTTCATTTAATTTGCATATATCCGTTCGCTCGGATTTATATTATATTATCTGTTTTATTATGAGAAGCATTTAAGTAAAACAATGCACGCACAACACGAAATGATGCAAATAATAAATAATACAATTAACTTTAGCATGCTCAAATACGTAAATTGAACGGACGAATTCTACAAATATCGTATGACGCGCATTGATATCGGTGTTGTCTTACGTGATCCGCCTTCCTGCTCAAGCATGTAAATTTTAGACAGATTTTTCCAGGTGCGACAAAACTATCAAAATATACAGTGACGACGTAAAGTGTCCATTGAAAGTTGGACAAGTTAAAAACTTGCTTATGGTCGTGTTATACATGTTTATGCTGATGAATTTGATGTGTGATGGTGATCTCAACAAATCTAACATGCGGGCGCAAATGCGATTTGTGTATGGAGAAAAAGGGATTCCCCGAAAAGTGGTATTTATTTTCTTGCGAAATTAATATGTTTTGATGAAAGTTAGTTAATTTGTTGATGAAATGTTGGAACCGGACCCCCCGGATGGGGCTGACGCCTCTTATCCGGCAAATATAGATGCTCTGGCAATCATGTGTCAGTCAACGGAAATTGACTGCGTAGAAGATGTTATTTTTGTTGAAAATAACAATTCTGCGTCCCAAGAAGTCGTTGTTGGTGACATCGTCTGTGATGACACTTCTGTTACTGTCTTGAACGACGATGACGCAGCAGCCTGCGTCAGTATTCCCCCACAGGATCACCGTGATGAGAGTCTAGATATCGAAATGAGAGACCACGAAGGTGTATACGATCAACAGGAAATAACAGCGGAAGAGGCGATGGGCAGTTTAGCGGAACACAGTTACGTTCAGCCGGACAACAGAGAGCCGCTGTCACCCGAACTTCAGCATGGCCAGCGAATACTCAAAGAAATAATGTCTGATACTAACAAATCTGTCAACTGGCCGTTCATTTATGCGGTGGACGATACCGAAGAAGGTTTAGAAGACTATTATGAGCGAGTGAAACAACCCATGTGGCTTCAAAAAAGTACGTATTCCATCGTGGCCCGTGTTGACTGTTGTTTAACGTAATGATGATGATGTAATATACGGAATCAGCCAATCCGCGAAGAGGAATCCCCCTACTTTAATTGGGATTCCCTCATAAAAAGCGTCTTCCATACATTTATCACCCTTCTGTTTAATGACTGTTCCACTGAAAGAGAAGAAAGTTTTCCTGCACATTTTGAAGATAAATCAAATAGAATACTCACCTTATTGATGAACTTTTTCTTAAATAAAAACTTGATTATTGTGTTTGATCTGTCACCTGTGATGCCTGAGTGATGGTAAACACTGAATGCATAATGTTGAAATGTTTAGTTTCTTGTAAGTACTTGAGTGTTGATAATGCTTCTATCGTTGTTCTTTTACTATTAGAGTTTAGTACATATTATGAAACTCGCATTGCCTTCAAGATATATTCGATATATCCTAAATTTTCATGCACAAAATTATGAATCTCATGACATCTTGCTTTGTTCATTGGCTATGACGGTATTTGGCTGTGAAAGTTATTATTCATGACTATAGTGTCACAAATTGGTATATATTATTTTTAATATCAAACATGTTTGCAGGTGTCACCTGCCAGATGTTTATTATAAAGATACTGAATACTGTTATTCAAGCTAACTAAACATTGATGTAATTACTTTTATGTAAAGTTGTGGTTAGTTTATAAAATATGGTTTCAACTCCCACAACTGGATCCTTTCTCGTGTTTAATTTACATTGTAAATAAATGTTGCCATCTTGTGGATAGATTTGTACGCTGTCGTTAAAGAAGACATTCTAGCCTAGAGGAGACGTATGTGTTAGAACTCTGTATAAAATTGTAAAGTGGCAGTAAATGTATATAATATACATTAATGGTGCAGTGCATCAGCACCTGTAGACATTGTCAAATGTTGTTAAATGAAGCAAGTGTGACATGTAAAAGCCTGCTGATTGTGGAATGGTTGTGATCTTGCAGTGGATGAGAAGTTTGAGACCCGGGATTACAAGAGTATCACAGAGTTTGTGGCTGACTTTCGCCTGATGCTAGAGAACTGTTACCGTTACAACGGAGCGAGCCATCAGATCTCCAAGAAGGCTCAGAGGCTAGAGATTGTACTCGAACAGAAACTTACACTGCTTTCAAGGTACTCGTGATACTTCATTTATTTCGGATACAAATGATTTTTTTTATTGTCTGTTTACGTATGAAAAAAGTTTGTTGTTAATTTTATTTTCTAAGATTTTTTATGTAACTACATGGTATTTCAATACTTGGTGATGACCAAACGTGAAACCCCCTAACATGATGACCAAACCCCCCCCAACATGATGACCAAACCCCCCAACATGATGCTTAACATATTTTGGGACTTTGCAGATTTATTCGGTCCCCCCTTAGTTTGACCCTGCAACCTACTGGCTGGAATAGTTACAATTTGTGTCTCTTTGTGACTGTCATGAATTTTTACGTGACAGCTGTATTTGTTTGTCTGTTTGCTGGTAAGAACGTTCTTAACTGAGATGATTGTCTCAGTAAATGACGCAGTTTATTTTATAAGCGAACACAGGATTTTGAGCAAGCACATGTTGCTAAGTAATTGTGTAACTTTAAGAATGCTTCATCCATATTGATATAAATAGAGATGTGATGTCACTGTTATGATGTTGATATGTTGAGTTTATTGCAGAGCACTGAGAGAGAAGACAAGTATTGACGCCACATCTGGTCACACACTGGTAGAACAACAGATCACTGGTGAGGACCTCACACAGTCGTAATAAAGTCAACAGCTAATAATAATAATAAATATATTTTATTTGGTATAGCGCCACATGCAGCATTGTTCGTGGCGCTTCACAACATATTAAAATACATAAAAATGGTACAATTGCAATAAATATGTATATGTATATTAATTTAAAATAAATATTAGTGGTAAAGAATAAAATAAATAAATACATACATATTGAATAATGTAGAATTTCTAAATAAAGAAGTAAATAAATAGCAGTTATTCATCAAAATTAAATAATATTAATAATAATCAATCTAGCACAATAACTATATAAAATAATACTAATAAATAAATATATATCTGTATGATTAATAATAATAAATAATTTAGTAATACATTTGATATAAAATAGCTTACGTGAGGAATAATGAATAATCATTATAAAATACGATAACTAATTAAAATTGGTTTTAGTAGAGGGCAGTGTTCATGTAGAGTGGCACTAATATGAAACACAAAAGAAATGTGTCTTCAGACGACATTTGAAGCTGGCGAGAGTGTCACAGGTTTTAACAACACTTGTTAAAGTGTTCTATAGGGATGCAGCAGCTACAGCGAATGAGCCGTCCCCAGCCTTGACACAAGTGCGCTTCACTTCCAACATGTTACTGCTCGCAGAGCGCAGTACTCTTGCCGGTTGATATGGGTGCACGAGTTCACACAGGTACACGGGCACATCATTGTGCATGGCTTTGTACGTGAGTACCAGTATCTTGTAATCCACTCTGCACGCAACAGGCAGCCAATGAAGTTCGTGTAACAGGGGCGTGGCGCTGTCACTACATGGACGACGCAGGATCAGTCTGGCAGCCGAGTTGTGTATTCGTTGCAGACGCGCGATGTTAACTGCAGACGTGCCGTACAAGAGTGCGTTGCAGTAGTAAATCCGCGATGTGATGATGGCATTGACTACGCGTTCCTTTCTTGGTTTGGGTAAAAAACGGCTAATCTGATTTATGTGGCGCAGGTAGAATGAGCATGCGCTGACAGTTTGCGACACTTGCTTTTTCAAATCTAGGTGCCTGTCAATGAAGACGCCGAGACTTTGAACACATCTTGAAGTTGTACTTATAGAACCACCAACGCGAATCACAGTGCCATCAACGATTGCATCCGCAGACGTGGGTACAATCGGAAGATACTGTCTTGCCGTCGTTCATGCACATAGAATTCCATGCCATCCAGTTCTTTATTTCATCCAAACAGTCCTCCATTTGCTGAACCGCAGCCGTTAAAGTGGAACGATTCAGGTCAAAATGTGAGTAGATCTGTAAGTCGTCAGCATAGTGGTGGAAGAAGAGTCCATGGGCTCGAATAATGTCACCAATAGGTTGGACATATAATGAAAAGAGCAGTGGTCCAAGGACGGAGCCTTGCGGGACACCTGTCGTTAGAGTAGTAATACTCGACGATTGGTCACCGATTACAATTTGCTGCGTCTGGTCTTGCAGGTACGATGTCATCCAGTCCAGTGCTTTTCCAACAAAGCCATAGCGCAAATGTAGACGCTTCATCAAGATGTCATGGTTGATAGTATCGAAGGCGGCACTAAAATCAACGAGAACCAAGATGGTTCCTTGTTTAATGCCCATGGCTGTTTTGACGGCACTTGTAACGTACAGTAGCGCGGTTTTGGTTGAATGTTTTTTTGATACACCGACTGAAAGCACTCAACCATTTGCTGGTTAGACACGTGTCATTATCCTAAGCGCGACCACTTTCTCAATTACTTTGGATAATTGTGTAAGGTTACTCACAGGTCGATAACTGCTCAGAATGTCTTTGTCAAGTGATGGTTTCTTCAAAAGCGGACGGACAATTGCAAGCTTCAGCGACTTTGGCATGACTGCCTCGTCCAGCGAAGCATTTGTAATCCGTGTGATGACAGACACAATACTTGTGATATTGTCTCTTAGCTGAATTGCAGGCAGAGGATCCAACGTGCACGTTTTGTCAGTAGTACCACACACCGCTGTGATCTCTGTGTTCGTTGTTGGATCAAACGCATGGATACTGTCAGTGAAACAACGTCTTTCATCTGTTGGCCTATCGATGATGTTGAAACACTGCAGACCTGACAGGAGCTTGTCAATCTTTTCACTAAAGAAACGTGAAAATTGTTCGCATCTTTGGGCTGTCAAGTGGAATTTAGGGTGTTCCTGTATGCGGTGGCCATCAAGCGATCTCAGTAATCAAAACATTGTTTTGTTTAACAAGATTTAACAAGATTGCCACCCAGAGAATTAACTCTAGGTGGCAGGTGGACAAGGAAGCCCTTTGGCTTATCGAGAGTCCGACCCTTTTATCTATGTGTATCCCGCCCGTCTGAGGTATGTGTCGATTTTATTTTTAAACATATTCACGCTACCAGCACCCACACAATCAGCAGGTAATCTGTTCCATTCATTTACAGTCCTTTGTGAAAATGAAAACTTTCTTATATCCAATCTACTCTGCTCCTTTGCCAATGTAAGTTCATGTCCTCTAGTCCTTCTATCTTTCTTAACTGAGAAAAAAATATTTCTATCAATATTTTCATAACCCTTCAATATTTTAAACACTTCTATCTGATCTCCTCTCAATCTCCTGGTCTCTAGTGTTGTTAAACCGCATTTTTTTAGGCGTATTTCGTAACTAAGATCCCTCAGTTTTGGTATCATTTTAGTTGCTCTCCTCTGCACTCTTTCTAGCATATCTATGTCCTTCCTGCGATATGGCCTCCACGCTTGAATACAATATTCTAAATGAGGCCTAACTATTGTTTTGTACAGCGGTATTATTAGCTCTTTTTCCTTATACGTTATGTTTCGCCTAATTAATCCAAGGATTTGATTTCCCTTTGAAGCTGCAATTCCGCACTGCTCTGAAACCTTCATATCAGCACTAATGGTTAACCCTAAGTCCTTTTCTTTTACAGTAGTACTTAGCACAGTACCCCCCATTGTATATTCTACTTCTTCGTTCCCATGTCCTGTGTGGAGGCATTTACATTTCCCAAAATTGAACAGCATTTGCCACTTTTCAGACCATTTGATCAACCTGTCAAGATCATCTTGTAAATGCTGTCTATCTCCATCACTTTTAATCCTTCTAAACACTTCTGTATCATCCAAAAATTTCAACACCTTGCTTGTTATTTCATCATCCAAATCGTTGATATATATTAAGACTAATATAGGTCCTAGTACTGATCCCCTGTGGTACCCCACTCAATACCGATTTCCAGTTTGAAGCCTCCCCATCAACTACTACACGCTGTCTTCTGTCATTCAGCCATTTTTCTATCCAGTTTATTATACCATTTCCTATGCCATGGGCCTTTAGCTTAAGGAGTAATCTTTGATGTGGTACTTTGTCGAAAGCTTTTTGAAAATCTAAATAGATGATATCTACTGGTGATCCCTCATCTACCCACTTAGTGATGTCTTCCAAAAAACATAACATATTTGTTAAGCATGACCTCGCTTTAAAAAAACCATGTTGAGATGGGTTTATCAAGTTTTGTTTAACAAGAAAATCCACCATGTGATCTTTAATTAGACTTTCTAACAATTTACAAATCACTGATGTTAAACTCACTGGTCTATAGTTCTCTGACTTGTTTCTCGAACCTTTTTTGAATAACGGCATAATGTTTGTTTCTTTCCATTCTAAAGGAACCACTCCCTCTTCTAATGACAAATTGAAAACTGTTGCAAGCGGTATGCTAATTTGTTCTACAATTTCCAATAGTAGTTTGGGTGGAATACCATCCACTCCAGGTGATTTATTATCCTTCATAGCCCTTATTTTCTTACCTACCATTTCCGGGGTTACAATTAATTGTCCTAAATAGTCTGAATCTGCCCCCTTGAACTTAGCCTCTGGTACTGGCAGTGAACTAATATCTTCCCTGGTAAACACTGAACTAAAGTACTCATTCAGGTCTTCTGCCATTAAGAATCCCTCTGATATTATATTTGCAGCACTATCTTCTAGAGGACCGACTTTATCTTGAACTTTCTGTTTGCTTCGAACATACGCATAAAAACTCTTGCTGTCATGTTTTATATTACTAGCTAATTGTTGTTCATAGCTTCTCTTTGAATTTCTAATTTCAGCTGTAGCTTGGTTAAGTGCTTCTTTAAAACTGTTGTAGTCTTTATCATTTCCAGTACATCTGTATGACTTCCACATCATTTGTTTGTACTTAATTTTTCTAATGGCTTCTTTCGATAAGTGTTTCTTTTTGGACCGTTTTCCTTGTTTTTTGAAGGGTACAAATTTATCGACTATGCACTTAATTTCACTCTTTAATACATTCCAGCATTCTGTTGCCATCTTATTCCAGTCTATCTTTGCTAAATATTTCCTCATGTCCTTATACCTTCCTTTGTGGAAATTTCTCCTATACTGCTTTTTACTATTCCTTTCTGATTTTACTTTGATGATAAAATGTATCTGGTTGTGATCGCTACTCCCCAGTGGCTCACATATCTTGACATTGTCAACTAATTCATTCTGTGAGGACAAAACTATGTCTAACACATTCTCACCCCTGGTTGGTTCTAGCACATGTTGAGAAAGGAATGTATCTTGAACTAAAACTAAAAACTTGTGGTCCTCACTCCCCATACTCTGTAGAGATTTCCATTGTATATGCCCGTGGTTAAAATCCCCCATAATAATACAGTCCCGTTTGCTTACTTCCCTTATAGCGTTTTGTATTTTTTCATTCTCTTCTATGCTTATGTTTGGACTTCGATAAACTAACCCAACTGTTAACGTTGAGTTTCCTGTAACTATGTTACACCAAACAGCTTCTTCGCAATCTGCTTCTCTTTCTAATTTTATTTCATAAGCCTGAATAGATTCTTTAATATATAAAATAACTCCACCTCCCTTTCTTCCTATTTTATCTTTTCTAAACATTACATATCCTGTCAGTCCCAATTCAGCATCTGATATATCGGTGGTGGTCCAGGATTCGGTTATACCTATTATATGTTGTTTGTCTTCTCCAGGCGGTTTTGATAATAATCCGTTTTGCGTGCTGATATCAAAGCAGTGCATTCTTCATGAGCGGTGACATATAATTGCTGATGAATCTCCAGTTTAGTTCTTCTCCACACATTCTCCCGTTTCCGCTTCTTATCCCTGGCGTCGTCGATGTCAGAGTCATACCAGGGATGTGGTGTGCTGTCTCTTACTTTCACATTGTGTAACGGGGTATGTTTGTCAAGGCACTCAGTGAGACAGGTGTACATATCCACCGAATCCTCTGCTTGTCGATCATTCGCACATGTACGCAATGTCATGTCAGCACATACAGACTCGATATCGTTTCGGAGTGCATCTGTTTCAATGTTCCTGAAATTCCGCTTTGCAATCGTCTTAGTTTTTACTGCAGGCTTCAGTGCTCTTAGTATGAGTTCAGTGCGATGGTGGTCAGACAGAGGGTCAGGATGCACAGTAACGGAAGTAATGAAGTCGTCATCAGTTTGACTGATTACAAGATCCAATATATGTCCAGTTTGGTGCGTTGGCGAATGTACATGTTGAGTTAGATTGAACGATTCACATAGAGTGCGAAGTGGTTCTGATTTGAGGGTATCATCAAAATGAACATTGAAGTCACCAATGATGACAGAAGGAACAACGGAGATGGATGCCTCGATGAATAGCTGCTCAAGTTCAGTGTAAAAATTTGATATTGTTCCAGATGTCTTACTTGATGCAGGCGGGTGATAAGCGACCCAGATATTGTATTTCAACAAGAACGGGTTGGTGAGTTGCAGATGGAGAAGTTCGATGGTTGTGAATGGCAGCTTTGGGAGGATCTTGGTGTTGAAGGTATTTCGATGAACTATGGCAACTCCGCCGCCACGACCAGAGGCACGGGAGGCATCAGTTCAGCCACAATCGCTTCGTCTCCAGTTTTTTTCGTCTCGTGTTGGATAATTTCCTCATTTATAATCAGCGTCTTATTTTTCACAGATCTTGCATTGATCAATGCGATGTTGGTGTAACGATTCTTAAAATCCTTGTCATCAGTTTGACAAGACAACAGTTTCACACGTGTAATGTTTGCATTGTTGACACTGCGTTGTTAATAAGTGGGTGTAAAGCCAGGCCGACGTCCAATTACTGGACGTATTGTACGATGGCGATTGCGACCAGCTCTGCAACCTCGTGTGACCGCACAAATTCCATTGTCCTTTAACGTGTCGAACAAAGGCTGAGGCAGCCATCCGCCAGTGACACTCGCAATGTTATGGGCGAATAGTTCTTGCCGAGTGTAGGTCACCATGGGTACAGGTGTGCCACCGGAATAAAAGTCGCAGAAATACACGCACATATAAAACCAATAACACAAACGAAAAGCTCCGTTCATTTAGGGTAATGTTATCAAAACAATGTTCAAATCTCACCAGTGTCGTAGTAATACAAATAAGTAAAATTCAATTTTAAAGACAGAGCAAATAAATAGCTGCCACTGGGGCGCTTGTCACATGATCGAGTCTAACAACAACTAACTAACAACTAGAATCATTTTGATTTACAGTTACCTGTCCGAGTCCTGTGTTGGCTCACGGTGCCTTCATCGGTGGTGTACCGTGCAGCTCTTACATAGTCATGTGATGCTGTTGGTTGGCCTCAATTTAGCGTTCTTTGTGTTTATAATGTAAGTGGAAATATTAAGTAAATTTGGGTGACTATTCAATTTAATAATCAAACGTAACTTAACATTCAGTACATAAGTTTGATAAAAAGTCCCTTGTGCTCAAATGTGCAAACTGAGTTTCATCAGAATATTCGTCTTAATCATCAAACTTTATTTTGTTGAATTATCAGAGAAAAATTGTATTTAGCATGTAGTTTTCTAATACAATTATGTTGTTCCTGTGACTTTTTCTTAGCCAACACTGATTTTATTCCCGTAACTTTTTGTGTGTGACATAAAGTCTGCCAACTGTACCTCTAGGTTCTACCTCACCTGTAATCACTTGCTTATGCTGACAGTTGTATGCTGTAATCAGTTGCTTATGCTGACAGTTGTATGCTGTAATCAGTTGCTTATGCTGACAGTTGTATGCTGTAATCAGTTACTTATGCTGACAGTTGTATGCTGTAATCAGTTACTTATGCTGACAGTTGTATGCTGTAATCAGTTACTTATGCTGACAGTTGTATGCTGTAATCAGTTACTTATGCTGACAGTTGTATGCTGAACATTAGTCACCGACACAATTTCCCTAGTTTTAGCAAAGTTGAAGTTTGAAGTGGTAATTATTTTTAATTTAACCATTTTTTGACATTCACAGTTGCTATTGAGAAAACGATTGGTAATATATCTGGACTAAATGTCACACTAAAATATTAACTCTGTTCCCAGATTGTTTGCTGGATAGGGGGGAGTGGTGTGATACTTACTGGAGTATTGTTAGATTTAAACAGTCAGTGAATTTGTTTAAGATCATTCCTGTATGAATTATTTTTATAGTCAACATATGTTTCTTTATAATTAGACACTATAGGTATCATCTCAGAATGTTGATATCAGATTAAATTATTTTCATGTGGCCTCAGCCCCCACCCCCCTCCTCAGACAAGTTTGTAAACATTGATATGATGATGTCAATATATTAACAGTAGCACACCTAAGTGTGAAATATCAATGTCCGATGCCAGACTGAACCTCCTCCCACAAACGGAAATAATTTCGTCTGATATCGGACATCAACATTCTGAGATGATCCTATATCTGTTGGTCTGTCTGTCAGTCTATATGTCTGTCTGTACATACTTTACATACATATGTCTTCAGTTGTAGATTATGTCTGTCTGTCAGTTTATCTCTCTCTGCCTGTGGCAGTCCATACTTCCATACATGACACCCACCTTTAATTTATAAACCTACCTTTCCCTGTGGTCAGGTACGAGGCGGCGTGTGGTTCTGACCCCCCACGACTCCTCCCTGCTCCTCAACCAGATCCGGCAGGAGGAGCAGGAGCGGCAGCGGGAACAACGACGGCTCCACATTGCACAGCGCAAGAACCAGCAGGAGGCGTACCTCCAGGAGCTGCAGGCCTGGGAGGACATACTGCTGGCAGACGGCCGA
The DNA here is from genome assembly GCA_020002185.1 of Paraescarpia echinospica. Classification (NCBI taxonomy): domain Eukaryota; kingdom Metazoa; phylum Annelida; class Polychaeta; order Sabellida; family Siboglinidae; genus Paraescarpia; species Paraescarpia echinospica. Next base: position 3,661,222 of record CM034536.1, on the reverse strand, counting down.
CGCGAACAGCTGAACGCCATGTGGGAGGTACAGAGACAGCAACATATAGTGACTGTGGTGGAATCGTACTAATAGTAATGATGCATTTCTTATATAGCGCCCTATCCAAATAGTTATTCTGGGTGATGATATATGAGTGATATTTTTACTTATTTCACTATCGGTTTACCTTGTTTCCATGACGTTTCAGCAGTCTGAGGAAGACTGCTGAAAAGGTCAACTAACTGTGACATAAGTCAAAATATCATTCATTTGAACAATCCAGTCTGATGAACCTCTTCACTCAAATAATATTTATTTTAACACTCGCATCCATGAGTAAGTGTGTTCAAGGATGTTGACAATAACATTCTGAGACTTATGTTACAATGATTAATACAGCTACTAAAAATGTGAGTAATAAAATATAAATTTGCTAAAACTTCATTTAAAATTGTACTATGCAAACCTAAGCTGAGACTAAAAAAGTATACATACAATTGATACAAAAGCATACATATGTACGAGCAGTGTTATAGTTGTACTAACAGAACACTTGGCTACAAAGTGGGCAAAGCTATCGTAGTGTCAACAAAACCTAATAAGTAATTATTCAGAACAGGAAGCATGTGGTCTGAAATTAAAATCATGCAAATTGTAAGCCATAGTGTTAAGGCCAGACACCCCAGGTGAAATGGTGTTTTTTGACAAAAAATGCTGAAAATGGTTTTCTTCCAGATTATTATACCTTTGTATGCATATTATTAATACAGTTCACTTCTATGACAATTACGTACCTCTAAGTGAGTTTTAGTCATGGATCAAGCATGTCGATACCATGTAATGAAATCAATTATGCAATCTTTGACAGCCATTTTCTAAAAAAAAAATTTTCTTCAAATTTCTGCATTTGGAAACGGGATATCTCTGGGAATAATTAAGCTATATAAATAATGTTTTCAGTGTTGCATTCAGCATATTCTACTGTGTGCAATGATCAGACATTTTTTTAAAATCAAGAATGGTTTGAAAGATATAGCCATATTTGTTGCCAAAAAACAAGATTTTTTTTCGTATTTTACCAAAAAGTTATTTAAAAAATAAAAACACATTTCAAAAAATGCTCTGATCATTGCACAATAGAATATACAGAGAACATGGATTTGCAAGAATTATAACTATATATGGGTTCAATAAAAAATGGCAGTGTTTCCAAATTTGCCAATATTTGCTCAAAATGGTGGCCATTTTGTTTGTTACCATGGAAACGGGGGGTCTGGCTGAAAAAAAGTTCAATATATATTTTACTCAGTAAGACCCATTTCATGCATTGGGCAGAAAAAATTGAACTGTTTGCACAAATAAAAAAATAATCATATCTACCTGCCGTGTCTGGCCTTAAAGCAAGGTTATCTGCTCCGATACCTAACTAGCCAGGGGTGGTAATTATTAGCAGGAACTTCACCAAATCAGTTGTATTAACTTTCAAAACATTTGACAAAAGTTAATCTTTCTTATTTTAAAAATCTACAATCTTCAGTACAGTTGTACTGTAATTGTCCAGGTCTGGGGTAATAGTAATATTAATGATTACAAATATTGAAGTAATAGGTTGAGCAAAAACTAAATGTAATACTAATAGGAAGCAATGTAATAGTAATTGACCTATGACTTATATACTATTGAACATTTCAATCGAATTTAACTACATAACAATTCCATTTGATTAGGTTGTAGATTCCACTGATTTCTCCAAATTTTATGGTTGCTCCCCTTGTCAATTTGAGCATGGCCCTCATGAAGTTTTACCTTACAGTTTTATGAGCGTTTACCTAGCAAGAGACACTGGTACAATATGACTGCTGCATTGACTAAGGGATTAAACTAGGCTTTCACTGCTTTAAAGCCAGTTCTGCCAAGTACCAAGTTGCCAACTATCCTTTTCAAGTAAGCCTATGGGTTTAGTGACTGCCTACATGGTAACTTAAACTAACTTCATTATTTCAAATGTACAAAATAAATATAGTAGACATTACTTTAGTACTTTGCACTCCATCAGAACTTGGCTAAAGTGACCTGAATGGCAAAGTGATCATATCAACGAAACCTATATTTCACTGTAACATATATCATTTGTGACTGTCCTAGGGTGACCATAATTGCTAGGTGGCTGTATTACTGAGGTGACTGTATTACTGAGGTGACTGTAAAATAAAATCATATGTTAACTATCACATCAAGATAGGATTTACCAACTGCTGGAAAATATCTTGCTGAACACTAAGAAAAGAAGATTATATCGACAAAGTTGTTTGTGTTGGCAGATTGCTCAGATAGGTCACTTCCTGTTCCTGTGTGCGATTCCGTTGAACCTCGGCGAGATCATCCACTATGAGCTGGAGCGGTGCTTCCTGATGCCACGAGAGAGCAGCACTATGCAGCGAGTGATGACATTCCTCATCAGCACTCCCTACCAGCGCACTCGGTCAGTCGCCTAACACAGTCTTGTAGTTCTGTTTTGATTGATTGAAACAGTCCATGTTAGTCTCTCTCTGTGCTCCTACCAGTGCACTCAGTCAGTCGCCTATCACAGTCTTGTAGTTCTGTTTTGATTGATTGAAACAGTCCATGTTTGTCTGTCTCTGTGCTCCTACCAGCGCACTCAGTCAGTCGCCTAACACAGTCTTGTAGTTCTGTTTTGATTGATTGAAACAGACCATGTTAGTCTGTCTCTGTGCTCCTACCAGCGCACTCGGTCAGTCGCCTAACACTGTCTTGTAGTTCTGTTTTGATTGATTGAAACAGTCCATGTTAGTCTGTCTCTGTGCTCCTACCTGCGCACTCTGTCAGTCGCCTAACACAGTCTTGTAGTTCTGTTTTGATTGATTGAAGCAGTCCATGTTTGTCTGTCTCTGTGCTCCTACCAGCGCACTCAGTCAGTCCCTAACACCAGTCTTGTAGTTCTGTTTTGATTCATTGAAACAGTCCATGTTAGTCTGTCTCTGTGCTCCTACCAGTGCACTCAGTCAGTCGCCTAACACAGTCTTGTAGTTCTGTTTTGGTTGATTGAAACAGTCCATGTTAGTCTGTCTCTGTGTTCCTACCAGTGCACTCAGTCAGTCGCCTAACACAGTCTTGTAGTTCTGTTTTGGTTGATTGAAACAGTCCATGTTAGTCTGTCTCTGTGCTCCTACCAGCGCACTCAGTCAGTCACCTAACACAGTCTTGTAGTTCTGTTTTGATTGATTGAAACAGTCCATGTTAGTCTGTCTCTGTGCTCCTACCAGTGCACTCAGTCAGTCGCCTAACACAGTCTTGTAGTTCTGTTTTGATTGATTGAAACAGTCCATGTTAGTCTGTCTCTGTGCTCCTACCAGCGCACTCAGTCAGTCGCCTAACACAGTCTTGTAGTTCTGTTTTGATTGATTGAAACAGTCCATGTTAGTCTGTCTCTGTGCTCCTACCAGTGCACTCAGTCAGTCGCCTAACACAGTCTTGTAGTTCTGTTTTGATTGATTGAAGCAGTCCATGTTTGTCTGTCTCTGTGCTCCTACCAGCGCACTCGGTCAGTCCCCTAACCCAGTCTTGTAGTTCTGTTTTGATTGATTGAAACAGTCCATGTTAGTCTGTCTCTGTGCTCCTACCAGTGCACTCAGTCAGTCGCCTATCACAGTCTTGTAGTTCTGTTTTGATTGATTGAAACAGTCCATGTTTGTCTGTCTCTGTGCTCCTACCAGCGCACTCAGTCAGTCGCCTAATACAGTCTTGTAGTTGTTTTGATTAATTGAAACAGTCCATGTTAGTCTGTCTCTGTGCTCCTACCAGCGCACTCAGTCAGTCGCCTAACACAGTCTTGTAGTTCTGTTTTGATTGATTGAGACAGTCCATGTTAGTCTCTCTCTGTGCTCCTACCAGCGCACTCAGTCAGTTGCCTAACACAGTCTTGTAGTTCTGTTTTGGTTGATTGAAACAGTCCATGTTAGTCTGTCTCTGTGCTTCTACCAGTGCACTCAGTCAGTCGCCTAACACAGTCTTGTAGTTCTGTTTTTATTGATTGAAACAGTCCATGTTAGTCTCTCTCTGTGCTCCTACCAGCGCACTCGGTCAGTCGCCTAACACAGTCTTGTAGTTCTGTTTTGATTGATTGAAACAGTCCATGTTTGTCTGTCTCTGTGCTCCTACCAGCGCACTCAGTCAGTCGCCTAACACAGTCTTGTGGTTCTGTTTTGATTGATTGAAACAGTCCATGTTAGTCTCTCTCTGTGCTCCTACCAGTGCACTCAGTCAGTTGCCTAACACAGTCTTGTAGTTCTGTTTTGGTTGATTGAAACAGTCCATGTTAGTCTGTCTCTGTGCTTCTACCAGTGCACTCAGTCAGTCGCCTAACACAGTCTTGTAGTTCTGTTTTGATTGATTGAAACAGTCCATGTTAGTCTCTCTCTGTGCTCCTACCAGTGCACTCAGTCAGTTGCCTAACACAGTCTTGTAGTTCTGTTTTGGTTGATTGAAACAGTCCATGTTAGTCTGTCTCTGTGCTTCTACCAGTGCACTCAGTCAGTCGCCTAACACAGTCTTGTAGTTCTGTTTTGATTGATTGAAACAGTCCATGTTAGTCTCTCTCTGTGCTCCTACCAGTGCACTCAGTCAGTTGCCTAACACAGTCTTGTAGTTCTGTTTTGGTTGATTGAAACAGTCCATGTTAGTCTGTCTCTGTGCTTCTACCAGTGCACTCAGTCAGTCGCCTAACACAGTCTTGTAGTTCTGTTTTGATTGATTGAAACAGTCCATGTTAGTCTCTCTCTGTGCTCCTACCAGCGCACTCGATCAGTCGCCTAACACAGTCTTGTAGTTCTGTTTTGATTGATTGAAACAGTCCATGTTTGTCTGTCTCTGTGCTCCTACCATCGCACTCAGTCAGTTTCCTGACGCGATCGTATTTTTAGTTTTATTACTATGGTGATAGTAATAATAATATAAAAACTTACTTATACACCGTCAACACCAGGATAATCCACCGTTCATGTGTGCATCTAAAATATATAAGAAGTTGGCAAATTTAAATCCTACATAATTTATATGGAATAAAACTTATGTGTTATGATAATATATTTTAGGCTGATTAATTCATTCATTTTTTACGACTAACAACATATCTCTAATCTATGGGTGCTTGAACAGCTTGATAAATGGCTAGTTGGTTGTGATGGTTTAATAAATATATTAATGTTGTATACAGATTTGCATGGTTCATATTATCCAAAACTGTTTTTACTCGCTAATCAGGTATCGGAACAGATAACCTTGCTTTAACACTATGGCTTACAATTTGCATGATTTTAATTCCAGACCACATGCTTGCTGTTCTGAATAATTAGGCATCAGATTTGGCGGAGATAGATCGTTGAAATTGGTGGTGTATCAAAGTTCATAAGCAAGTGGAATTACTGATTGATAAGTATTATTCTTGCCTTAATATCATTCATAAAGTAGCAGTAAACATATATTGAGTAGCAGTTGTGCTTAAAGTTAGTTAGATAAAGTATTTTAGGACACTTTAGTCTAGTGAGTGATAATAGGGTACGTTAGCTTACGGCTACGATAAGTTTGTAAACAAGATTTAACAAACCTCGTTATGTGGTAGAATATATAGGTGATAAAGTAACAACCATAAACTACCTACATAAGATAATATCTGTGTAAGTCAGTACCTGCTAGACATTTTGATAAGGTAGCTTTGTTGTTAAAATTAAGCATTTGCGATAATCGGGCGAACTAAGTTTATGTAGCTAGTGTCTCTCTTATTCGCTAGGGCGCTGTATAACCTAAATAAATAAGGCAGTCTAGCGTACGCAATCTTACGTAAAGTGTAACATTTGTGCACAGAAAACAGTCTTCTTAAAGACTACATAGACAGTGAATAGTGTAAACACAGTTGACAAAACTATTTTAAATAGCTAATTAGATTATTATTATTAAATAAATTCTGATATGGCGCCTTGCAAGCGGCAAGTCAAGGCAAAGAGACACTTGGTGTGCGACGACTGCCACAGTTGGGTAGATTTTGCCTTATCCGGCTGTACGAAGTCATGGACAGAAACCAAGGAAGAGGGATTCACCTTTCAGTGCATGGGGTGTTGGAAGGTGAAATGTATGGAGAAAGAGGTAGCTAGGTTGGTAGATATTGTGAAGGGGATGGAGATGAGAATCAGCAAGGAGACAGATGGAATGGAGAGAGATGACAGGGATAAAGTTGGGAATACTGTGAAACTGAAGGAGCAGAGTAGTGGCAACAAGACCGAGGAAAGGAGACTGAGAGGAGGGAAGGTGATCGGAGGGGAAGAAAGTGGAGGATCGACGGCAGGAAATGTGACAGGTGTGAAGGTGGCAGGAGAG